>ML268189.1:0-18677 GCA_005239495.1 Nicotiana undulata
ACTTGTATTTAGTATTCCAGTAGTTAGTCCGTGGGATTGTGACACCCCGATTTTGGGATTGTTTCGTTGTAGATGTCTTATCATTTCATTTTGAGTTTTTCTAAGATATTGTCGTTATTTCTCTGCTGTGAGACAATTGAAGGAATTTGGAAGGCCCAGTAAAGTTTGAGAGTTACCAGTGTGGGAAGTTTTTCGTTGTTTGAGTTTATTCATGTCTTTATTCTTCGCATTCTTAAAGTTTTCGCTATACTTATTAAGAAAATGCTTACAGGAATTTGTTGAAAGTGACGAATTACCGTTTTTTTCAGTTGTAAAGGATTTAAAAATTGCTATTGCAAGTTATACGTTGGCTGGCCTAGCGGGTTCAACGTTAGGCGCAGTCACGGCCCAAAGGGTGGGAATTTGGGGCGTGACAACATGGCCCACACTCCAAGCATTTTTCACATTGTATTTGGATGATGATATAGAAATAGAGTCATCTGATCCAATTGAGGAGTCAAGGAATGAGGAACAAGGTGCCTACACTCTAGAATTCTTCTTGCCGGAAAGTCAGGATCACACACCTCATCTAAAAGCCAAGAAGTGCAGAATACTACATTATTTCCTTGAGCCAGTTAGATTCGTTCCACCACCCTAGGAGCGTAATCATAAGCTTGAATCAAAACTTGGGGTCCGATTCATAAGTTCAAAGTGGAGGCAAAAAACAATTCATGTCGTGCCGCGATGTTAAATCAAGCGCTTGTTGGGAGGCAACCTAGATTTACTTTTTATTATTATTTATTATTTATTATTGTATTATTATTGTAGTGTCAATTTTTGATTTTTTAGGAGCATGGAAATCAAAGCCATTGGAAGGATGCAACAGCAAACCAGATGATTGGAACTAAGTGTGAGGTACCCGCACGAAAGACCAAGGCTGAGAGAAGTCTGAGTACCCCATGAGCTCCTAGTGCTTCGGTCTTTGGCCTACCAGTGAGTTTCTTTTAACCTCTTGTATTTATGGGTGTGCATTGAGGACAATACAGAATTTTAAGTGTGGGGTGAGGAGATAGTCTGGGTGACCTTCTGTGCTATTTTAGTTGTGTTAGTTTAATTAATTATTTTTTTTCTTCTTTCGAAAAATAGAAAGATTGGACTTTTCCCGACGATGGATCTATTAGGCAATTTATTGAGGATTAAAGTCAAAAGGAAAAAGACAAAAAGATTTTCTTTGTAGGTAGCATAGTAATTCCCCCTTGATTTTTCTTTGTGCCGCAGTTCTTTTCCAAGGGTTTTGTTTGAACCGGGTGTAGTTAGTTTTAATTTTTAGGAGTAGGAGCCAATGTGAGATGACTTGAATTGAAGTAATATCTCTTGACTTTGTTATGCCTTGAGAATAGTGAGTACTTTGGTTGTGACGCTTAGGCTCAGTTTTTGACTCTTGTATAAGTACCTTAAATCGTATAATCTTAACTTTGCTTAACTACTTTGGCTAGAGTGTCTTGATGAACCAAATCCTGAGTGAGTTATGTTCCATGTGTGTTTGAGGTTTGTGTGTTATTCTGTGCATTGCATTTGATGTCTATAACTTGCCCCGTGTGTTTGCAAAGCAAAATAGTAGTTTTGTTCAGTCTTAGAAGCAATATAGGTGTTTCTTTTTTGATCCTGATATATATAGTACCTCCCTAATTGTTATGTAACTAGTTAACCCCTCGAGCCTGTAATCATGTTTTTTTGGCAACCACATTACAAGCCTTACCCCTTTGTTTGAATTAACCATCTATTTGAACCTTTTCACCTCTCATGAGCACTTGAATTGTTATGAACTTTAGTTGAGCCTTAGTTCTCTGTGGGATTCGACTCCAGACTTGTAAACCGAGTTATATTTGCAACGATCGCTTAGTCCTTTTTATAAGATATAGTTGGGTGTGATCAGGTGTAAAATAATGTAATAAATTTGTTACCTTCCAATAATTACCGCCCCACTCCTTCCCTCCGAAAAAAGAAGTAAAATTCCTAGTACCCTTTGGGTTGAGCCCTTTTTCGTAATCCTCAAAATTTCCCAAAATGCAAATAGTAAAATGGCAGTCAGGTGTACAAAATATTTCATGTTTGTTTCTCCCAAACGCACACGCAAGTATACGTGGTCATACAAGTAATAAAATGATAAGTCGAGTGTCGAGCCCACAGAGACTTGTATTAACTACCCACTAAATTCACCAAGATTGTTATTCAGTTGAGTCAATCCGAGTTCAAAAGTATGATTATACTAAACAATAATTCTAACTAGTAACTAAATTATTAAGCAACAAAATGATTTTTGTGTATTCAATAGAGACAAATATTCCAGGGTTGTGATCGATTCACCAATCCTATTGTGCTCTAGTTAACTCTCCCTTTCATACAATTCACTCATTGTTGCTAATTAATCGAACAATTGCTCTCGTAGCCTTCTCCCGAAGTACTACTCGCTTATTCAAAACAGATTAACTCCTATATTCCTGTGGAATCAATCTATTAAGAACGCATTAAGATTACGATATTTAATTAAGCACAATGACTAGGTATATTCCTATCCTAACCACAAATACGCCCTCCCCTCAAAGTTAAGATCATGCTCTCTTCAATTATTCTCTAATCTAAACAGGCTTTCCAAGCATAACAAAGATAGTAGAAAGAACCTAACTGTTGTCCAGACAATTAAACAATTAATCACAGAATTGAAGAAACAACCATATATTGGTGAATTGTAATCAAGGTTAAGTCAAATTTAAACAACAATATTCATGGATAAATCGCAACCCCAGAATTATGTGTTTTAGCCACTCATGATAATGTCAAAACAAATTCACAAGTGTTGAATAATTGAAAATACTAAGAAAATATAAAGAAAACTGAGATATCCTCGCTCCCGAATGTTCCTTGTGTGTATTTTTCCTTCAAAGTGGCGTCTCTCCCCTCAAAATAGGCTTAGTCTTGATTTTATACGCGCTGGGTTGGTCTTGGGCCGAAATAACCTTGTCTCGGGCAAAGTTGGAAAAGTTTCCCGTCACCAGCGCCCAGGGTCCAGTGGGGCGCTAGCCCTGGGGTTGGGAAAATAAATGTTTTGGAAATTGGGCCACAGGTAGCGCCCCACGCTTCCTTGGCCCTGGAAATCACCATTTTCGACATTTTCTCCTTTTTGGCCCTAATCTCGCACCTTTCGCCCCCTCTTGCATCCGGATGATTCCTACATAAAATACCATGAATTAACATAAATCAATATATTTTACATCCACAATCCACAGAACGCGAGTAAAACATGAGGCTCTCTCTCTCTCTCTCTATATATATATATATATATATATATATATATATATATATATATATATATATACTAGTCTTTGATCACGTGTGTTGCACGTGTATATCACCTGTTAAAAGTACAAAGTTCTAATATGGGAGGATATTTTTTTATTTTTGTAGTTATTTATAAATATTATTTTAATTATATGGTCTTTTCATAAAAGATTCGTAAAAACAACATAGGAGATCGTTAGGATCATTTTCTTCTATTCAAACAAGTAGTTAAGAAAGACAAAAACTCTCTATCTCTCAGCCTAATATTGGCTAAATTAAGTTCGCACACATAAATTAAAAAACAAAGAAAGAGATGATATATAGATGGCTAAAAATTGTGGCAACCACTTTGCATTTATAAATTGTCTCAAACTTATATTTCTTTCTTGCCCATTTTCATCATCTTTTCTTAAATGTGGAATGTTCTATACAATCCGTACATATAATTACTTGTGCAGTCAAATTATTCATATTAGTAAAGAATATGCAATAATACGATTTATATGAGCAACACAATAAGGAGAAAGAATCTTGACTTGAGAAACAAAAATATACATGTAACGATCCGGTCGGTCGTTTCGAGAGTTATAGCCCCGTTTCTCCCATTTCTGCATATTTATGTATTTTACAGTTGTGTCGAGTTGTATCGAGTTGGTAGGTTTGGGTTCTTAGTAGTTTTGGAATGAAATGAACAATTACTCTCTTAATTAGAAAGCTAAGTTAGAAAAGTCAACCGGAAATTTGACTTATGAGTAAACAAATCCGGAATTTCATTTTTATGATCCGGATAGCTTCGTTGAGTGATTTTAGACTTAGGAGTGTGTCCAGAATTCAATTTGGAGGTCCATGGTAGAATTTGGCTTAAATTGGCGAAAGTAGGAAATTTGGTGATTTCGGTCGGCAGTGGAAAATTAAGTATCGGGGTCGGAATGGAATTCCGGAAATTAGAATAGTTTCGTAGTTTCATTCGTGACGTGTGTGCAAAATGTGAGGTCATTCGGACATAGGTTCATAGGTTTCGGCATCGTTGGAGAATTTTGGAAGTTTAGATGTTCTTAGGCTTGAATCCGAGGTTGAATTATTGTTTTGGTGTTGTTTTGGGTGTTCCGAAGGTTCGTCCAAGTTCGGGTAGTGGTATATGACTTGTTTGAATTAGTGGTTAAGGTCCCGAGGGGCTCGAGACGATTATGTATGGTTAACGGATCGAAATGGTGAAGTTTAAACTGCTGGAAAGCTACTGGTGTGAAACTTTTAATGTTTCCGCACCTGCGAATGGGGAGCCGCAGGTGCGATGGTCGCAGAAGCGAGGGTCAAACCGCAAATGCGGAATTTGGCACAGGAGTGAAGGGATGACTGATAACTAGGATTCTTACCTTGTTTTCCTCCCTTCATTGCCTAAGTTTTGGTTATATTTGTACACAAAGTAGCCCAAAAGCTTATATGTTGTGCTTGTTGCAGGATTGAACCAAATTTGATGACATTCAGTCAAGGATATGCTCTAAACAGGAGTGAATCTTGCACAATTACCAAGGACAACAAAAATGCCCAACTAAAGAGTCCCACCGCGGCCGCGGTTCTTTTACCGCGGTCCACGGTCTGAAGCTTCAGAGAACCCGCACAAGGCATTTTCCCACCGCGGCGCGGTCCACTTACCGTGGTCCGCGGTGCAGAACTTCAGAGAACCTGATACTAGTCCATTTCCCACCGCGGACCGCGGTCCATTTACCGCGGTTGAGCATATTCAGAGACCCAGAAGCCAAGGCTATAGTTGTCCACTGCGGACCGCGGTCGATTTTGTGCGGTCCGCGGTAGCCCCGCAGAGGCATTTTTGTCCAGATTTTTGGCTGAGTATAAATAGCTCATTTTGTAATTTTATTAGGTAGCTAGGAATTTTCTGAACGCAAGAACACGTAAATAGATAGTTTTTCATCTTTTTAGCTTATTTCTTGCATTTTAAACATTGAACCCTTGAGTTTATTGTTAAGAATTATTAATATGGGTTCTATTTCATCTCTTTCATTGAATTTATATTTGATTATGAGTATCTAGACCCATTAGCTAGGGTTGTGGCTCAACCCTAGTGTGGGTATTTGATGGGTTTCTAAAATTAGGATTTGGATGTTTATGGGTGTTTGCTATTTGGGCTAATTTAGGATTCTTGTTGCTATAATTAGTGGTTGCAAACACTAACTAACCTTTCCATGACTTGGGTCCTTCTTGAGAAAGAGGATTTGAGTCTAAAAAATTAGCCTAACAAGGAATTAGGGTATTATCAAGAGATTGGTAGTCCCAATCAATTGGGTTGAACCCAGAAATGGTAAAATCCTACTTGAGCCCTAATTAACGGGTTAAACCTCGAGAGAGTAATACCCTACTTGCATCTCAATTGCTTGATTAATTGACACCCAATTGGCCTCGAGAGAGGCAATTAAGGCAAAGCCACTCAAACCACCGAGAGGTATAGAGTGGGCACATCCGTGCATTGGTTATAGTTGTATCCCTAATCAACATCCTTACCTTAGAATATTGAAATCCATTAAGTATCCGCCTAGGTGAAAGTCGCGACCCTAGTGCCTTTATCCTTATAAGAAAACAACATAAAAACCAATTAGTTAATCAATTAGCATTTAACAGTAGCTTAATACTTAATATAGTTCAAAACACCCTATCATAAGAAGTGCAATTAGAAACACGAGGCTCTACTAGTTCACATAGACACTCACTCCAATTGTTGGCTCCATGAGGATTCGATCCCGACCTATCGGGTAAAAGCTGCATCGACCCTTGTCTTCCTACTCCTATAGTAGTGAGGGTGAGAGCCGATCACTTTTTGGCGCTGTTGCCGGGGAGTTAAGACGGTGTTGATTATCTATGTGTCTAGTAGCGTTAAGTGTTTTTCTTTCCTTCTATTTTTAAACTTTTTATTTAATCTACTCAGGTAAAGAATGGCGGATCCAATGGGAAACGTTATTGCGGGGGAGGAGGTATATGATAATCAAGAGGACTAAATCAATCAATTACCTCCACAAATAAGGGGCCGACAGGCCAATCTACAAGAGGATATCCCAGACCCTTCCCCGCCCCTACCTCCTAGAGCTGCCCCGCGGGTCCTTCCAAACGAGGGGTATGCGAGTGCTATTGTCCCGCAGAGGATTCGGGCAGGGAACTTCCAAATTACAAACGTGATTCTCACCCTCCTAGAGCAACGGGGGTATTTCACTGGAGCCGCGCACCAGAATGCCTATAAGTATCTCAAGGGCTTCGTAGATACTTGCTGAGGAAGTAAACAGGCAAATGTCTCGGAGGATGCATTACGACTCAGGTTTTTTCCTTTCTCTCTTCGGGGGAAAGCCCTTGATTGGCTCGAGCGTCTTCCCAACCATTCAATATCAACTTGGGATGAGCTCATGGACAAATTCATTGCCAAATTCTTTTCCCCGAGTCTTATGGCGGCGCTTCGAGATGAAATATTGGCCTTCAAACAAGAACCCAATGAGCCCTTACATGAGATATGGGAGAGCTATAGGACCATGGTTAAGGAATGTCTGAACAACGACATGACTGAAGCCATGATCCAACAGACTTTCTATCGAGGGATTAACACTGTGAATCAATGTGTGGTCAATCAGTTGGCCGGTGGAAATTTTATGAAGTTGACTTATGCCGAGGCATGTGAGATTCTAGATGAGATGGCTGACACATCATCAGCTTGGCAAAGTAGAGCTAATGTGCCTCAAGGAGATACCAGTGTGAATAGTCTCCATAAAGAGCTCCAAGAACAAGGGCAAGCAATTGCCGAGCTCACTACTACCATGACTCAACTTGCCAAAGCCCAACTCCAATAATTGCAAGGGCCGAAGCAAGTGAATGCTATGGAAGGAGTGAACATGCAAGGAAATCAAAGGAGACCTCGGGGGAAGTCTAAGCAAAACCATAATGATCAAAGTGACCAAGGGCCTAGTGGGTATGGCCAAGATGAAGAGTATGATGACCAAGAGGAAGATGTGATGTATGCAAACAACTATCAAGGTCAAGGAAATAGTCAAAACAACAACCAAAGTTTGAGAAACTAAGGCAATAACCAAAGTTGGGGGAATCAAAGACCAAGAAACTGGAATAACAACAACAATGCTCGGAATTGGGGGAACAACAACAACGACCGTCAATGGGGGAACAATAATGACCGACAGTGGGGGAACAACAATGAGGAAAATTGGAATAGGGGAAACAACGACAACAACTGGGGAGGCAACGGTAATCGGGGATCGGGCTTTCAAAGGCCCCCGATGTACCAACAACCAAGCAACCCACCTCCGTACCAATCTCAAGGGCAAAGTTCATCGGGCTCGGATATGGGTAGAATTGAAAATATGTTCAAGCAAATTATGGAGAGAAATGCAGACTCCGATGCTTAGTTGGCCTCTCACAATACCTCTATAAGGAACCTCGAAGTACAAATAGGCCATATTTCACATGCCTTAAACACACGCCCGAAGGGTGCACTACCAAGCGATACGGTGGTGAACCCCAAGGGTGGGAAAAATAACAATACCGGTCACGCCATGGAGGTGAATACGAGAAGTGGAAAAGGTGGTGAAGCAAGTACTTTGAGGCAAAATAAGATTGTTGTTGATGATGAAGACATGCCCCAAGAAGAGTTACCGGTTGAAGTGGAACAAATGATGGATGACCCAAGTGAAGGTGAGGTAAGAATTGACATACATGACAATGGGGAGGACTTGGAAAGGAACGTGAACCCATCTAGGGAGCACGTAATTGATATGCCGGAGCCGGTGGCCCCACAAGACAAGGCCCTATTGCCTAGGTTACCTCCTCCATACCCTCAAAGATTGGCCAAACAAAAGTAAGAGACTCAGTTCAAAAAGTTTATCGATATGATGAAGAGTCTCTCCATCAACGTCCCATTGGTGGAAGCCTTGGAGCAAATGCCTGGATACGCTAAGTTCATGAAGGACTTAGTGACAAAAAAATGGTCCATGGAGTGTGAGACCATCAAGATGACTCACCAAGTGAGTGCTATAGTTCACTCCATGGCACCGAAACTTGAGGATCCGAGTGCCTTTACTATTCCTTGCACGATTGGGAGTGCAGACTTTGCCAAAGCCCTATGTGATCTTGGGGCAAGTATTAACTTGATGCCGTATTCAGTGTTTAAGACTTTGAGGATCGGACAACCTAGGGCGACCTCTATGCATTTGCAAATGGCGGATAGGTTGATGAAGAGGCCCCTAGGTATTATTGATGATGTGCTAGTGAGGGTGGACAAGTTTATATTGCCAGCAGATTTTGTCATTCTTGACTGTGAGGTTGACTTTGAGGTCCCCATTATCTTGGGAAGGCCTTTCCTTGCCACGGGGAAGGCCTTGGTTGATGTAGAAGCTGGGGAGCTCACGTTCAGAGTGGGAAATGAGAAGGTGGTATTTCATGTATGCAAATCTATGAAGCAGCCTAACAGCACGAAAGTTTGCTCATTTATGGACCTCGTGTCTGAGGTTATTATTGATGATGCCAGTGTTATGATCCATGTTGATGACCCTGTGGAGTTGGCCTTATTGAATCATGAGGACTCCGTGGTGGATGGTGTTCTTGAAAGTACCCATGCCCTTCAAGGCATGGGGTCTTATTATTATGCTCCCAGAAAATTATCCTTGGACTTGGAGAACCGGAAGACTCCACCAACAAAGCCTTCCATTGAAGAACCTCCGAATCTGGAGTTGAAGCCACTTCCTTCCCGCATCAGGTATGAATATCTTGGTCCATCTTGTACTTTACCTGTTATTCTTTCCTCTTGCCTAACCCAAGTGCAGGTAGACTAAACTCTAAAAGTGCTAAGGAGGAGGAAGAAAGCAATCAGATGGTCTTAGGCGGATATTCGGGGTATTAGCCCCGCCTTTTGCATGCACAAAATCATATTGGAGGATAGAGCCAAACCCTCCGTGGAACATCAAAGAAGACTCAATGAAGCAATGCTGAAGAAGGAGATCATAAAATGGCTCGATGCGGGAGTTGTCTATCCAATTTCGGATAGCGCTTGGACTTCTCCGGCCCAATGCGTCCCGAAAAAGAGTGGAATGACGGTGATCAAAAATGGTAAAAATGAGCTCATTCCCACAATAACGGTCACTGTATGGAGGGTGTGCATGGACTACCGCAAGATCAACAAGGTGACCCGCAAAGACCATTTTCCTTTTCCATTCTTGGATCAGATGTTGGATAGGCTTGCGGGTCGGGCCTTCTATTGTTTTCTCGATGGGTATTCTAGATATAATTAAATTTTGATCACCCCGGAGGATCAAGAGAAGACTACTTTTACTTGCCCATATGGCACTTTTGCCTTTGCTCGCATGCCCTTCGGACTTTGTAAAGCATCGGCCACTTTCCAAAGATGCATGATGAAAATCTTCATCGACATGGTGGAGGACTTCCTTGAAGTGTTTGGACGACTTTAGGGTCGTAGGGAATTCCTTCTATGAATTCTTGTGTAATCTTGATAGGGTCCTTGCTCGATGTGAAGAGACGAACTTAGTATTGAATTGGAAAAAATGCCACTTTATGGTGGAAGAGGGAATTGTATTGGGCCATAAGATATCAAAAAATGGCATAGAAGTGATAAATCAAAGATTGAGGTGATCTCAAAGTTGCCACCACCTACTTTAGTTAGAGGAGTCCGGAGTTTCCTCGGTCACGCCAGTTTTTATAAGCGTTTTATCAAAGACTTCTCTAAGGTGGTTAATCCATTGTGCAAGTTGCTTGAGAAGGATGATAGATTCCATTTTGATGAACATTGTATGCATGCCTTTGAACTTTTGAAACACAATCTCACTACTACTCCTATCATCACGGTGCCAGATTGGAGCTCACCCTTCGAGCTTATGTGCGATTCGAGCGATATAGTTGTGGGTGTTGTGTTGGGCCAGAGGGTGGACAAGATTTTTCACCATATCTACTACGCTAGCAAGACGATGAATTCGGCCCAAATGAATTACACGGTCACAGAGAAGGATCTTTTGTCAATAGTCTTTGCTATGGAGAAATTTCGTCCTTACTTGATGGGTGCCAAGGTCATAGTTCACACTGACCATGCGGCACTACGGTATCTCATGACTAAGAAGGATTCCAAAGAGAGGCTTATGCGTTGTGTATTGTTGCTCCAAGAGTTTGACTTAGAGATTGTGGATCGAAAAGGGAGTGAAAACCAAGTGGCCGACCATCTTTCTCGGTTGGAGGAGCAAGGGAGACCTTGTGATGGACTTGAAATCAATGACAGTTTCCCGGATGAACAACTTCTGTCGGTGTCAATGCAAGAGATGCCATAGTTTGCCGATATTTCCAATTACCTTGTCATCGGTGTTGTCCCTTGTGAGCTCTCTTCTAACCAAAGGAAGAAGCTTAGGAGGGATAACTTGGATTTCTATTGGGATGAGCCTTATCTATTCAAGATTTGCACTGATGGGGTCATCCGAAGATGTGTACCGGAGGAAGAACAAATGGCTATTCTTGAGTCTTGCCACTCCTCACCGTATGGTGGTCATCATGGAGGAGCAAGAACTGCTTCAAAGGTGCTTAGTTATGGTTTCTTTTGGCCTACATTGTACAAGGATGCCAGTGATCTAGTCAAAAGGTGTGATGAGTGCCAAAGGGCCGGGGGAATTTCCAAGAAAGATGAGATGCCTCTAAATTCTATTCTTGAAGTGGATATCTTTGATGTTTGGGGCATCGATTTCATGGGCCCATTTGTGAGTTCTTGTGGGAACACGTACATTCTAGTGGTGGTCGATTATGTGTCTAAATGGGTTGAGGTCGTGGCTTTGCCCAACAATGAATCCAAGAGTGTTATTGCTTTCCTCAAGAAGAACAGCTTTACAAGGTTTGGCACGCCTCGTGCTATCATCAGTGATGAGGGGTCGCATTTTTGCAACAAAGCCTTTGACACCTTGCTTTCCAAGTATGGTGTCAATCACAAAGTCACCACACCCTACCACCCTCAGGCAAGTGGCCAAGTGGAAGTCTCTAACAGAGAAATAAAGAGCATATTATCAAAAACGGTCAATGCTAATAGGACCGATTGGGCAAAGAAATTGGATGATGCTCTTTGGGCTTACAGAACCGCTTACAAGACCCCAATTGGTATGTCCCCGTACCGGTTGGTCTTTGGGAAAGCTTCCGGTGGAGTTGGAGCACAAGGCTATGTGGGCCTTGAAAAAGTTGAACCTTGAATGGGATGTGGCTACAAACCTTCGTGTGGAGCAACTAAATGAGCTAGACGAATTCAGATTCCATGCGTACTCCAGTTCATCCTTGTACAAGGAAAAAATGAAGTACCTTCATGACAAGTATGCTCGAGTCAAAGAGTTCAAGGTGGGTGACTTGGTTCTATTGTTCAATTCTCGGTTGAGGCTATTCCCGGGAAAACTCAAGTCAAAATGGAGCGGGCCTTTCGAAGTGGTATTTGTGACTCCATTTGGTGCTCTTGATCTCAAAAACAAAAGTGGAGAAATCTTCAGAGCCAATGGTCACCAGGTCAAACATTATCTTGGCAAGATTGATGATAGCCACGTGGTGGCACTTCTTCATCTTAAATGATCTCGGTAAAATGTGTCGTGCCGCGACGTTAAATCAGGCGCTTCTTGGGAGGCAACCCATGCGTCTTAATTTTTTTGTTTTCCTTTGTTTTTCTTGGTAGAATAGGATTCATTTTTGCACTAACTGGTTTTTGGATGTTGTAGGGAGATTTTGACACAGGAAAAAAAATGCTAAGTATGGAAAACATGCTCGCTGAAGTTCGCATCGCGGCCGCGATCCCTTTTTCGCGGTCCGCGATGCCCTTTTAAGCTGGAAGGTGGTCCCTGAACCTTGCTCCCAGAAGCGGTCCTCTTTTCACGGTCCACGGAGCCCAAGTACTGGGAAAGCCCTCTCTGAATCTACCTCACTGCGGCCGCAGTCGACTTTTCGCGGTCCGCGGTGGCTTTTGAACTTCAACTCATTCACAGTGCATGACCGTGGACCGCAGTCAATTTTTTGCGGTCCGTGGTGGCTAAGTGTGTGGACCCCATCCCCCCTCTATAAATAGACCTTAAGGGCTTCAGTTTATACTTTATGCACTTTCACTTCCCAAAGCATATTTTAACTGTGTTTCACGCCTCTTCTCTCTCAAAATTGCATTTTACTTCATCAAATCCTCATCCAAGCATCTAGTAAGTGTAATTGTGGTTAATTAACTTCTTAATTTCATTATTTTCTACATCATTTGGTATATTTTCTTGTATTTTTCATGATTTTCCTTTTCTAGGCTTTTAACTATGTTAGAGTTAGTTCAAAATGATCATCTTAGACCCTTGGAATCTAATTGCACTGATTAAACATGTAGAGATTAACTAAATGGACATTTGAAAATGAAAATGGAAAATATTTAAAAAACCCTAATTGTTCGTCTGACCGCGGTCCGCGGTCCTTTCTTCGCGGACTGCGGTGCTTAGTCTATGCAATCATTATGTGCTGACCGCGGTCCCCGGTAAATGTTTTGCGGTCCACGAACCCCTATATTTTGAAATACAGGTCCTTTGATCTTACTTCACCGCAGTCGCGGTCAATTTTTCGCGGTCCGCGGTGCTAGATTTAGAGAGTAAGTTGTCATCTTATGTCCTCCACCGCGGTCCGCGGTCCATTTCTCTTGGTCCGCGGTGACTGTTCTGCAACTTATCTGCTTCTGAGTTTATGTCTGTGAGTGTCTGTGCAACCTCTCTTTGGGTACTAACCATGTTTAAATGTTTCAATATTGCAGACAATGGTTCTATGAAGAGGCGGAGGTCGTAAACCAACGGGCAAGGGTGAATCATCCGAAGGGAGAGGCAAGAAAATGATAAAGCTTGATCCAAAGGTACATGAAGAAATGAAAAGAACAAGGAAATCTATACGGACATTAGACAAAGCTGTTTCCCACTCGGACAATAATTATGTCCCCTCCGAAGCCTCATTAGAATCTATACCAGAGTACGTCGAAGACTTCCCGGAAAGGTTTCGGCTGACCAATGAACCATCAGACTCTCCCCCCACCCAAGCATTTACACACTCTGAGTCAGCTGAGGGCTCAGTCTCCGGGAGTGGCCACACGGACTCTACCTCACCTACAGCTTCCTTATCAGGGGAACATTCTGGTGATGATGAATGGGGTGAACCCCAAGTTGAGGGGGTAGAGCGTACAAGGAACCCATATGCATGGCAGAACAAATTTGTAAGTGAAGCGGCTTTCCATCAATTCCGGGATTTGTGGGGCTCAAGATCACTCATATTGGAGCGCAAGTTCACAATCAAAGTTTTGTTGCCCCACAATCCCGATGTGAAGAGGCAGTTTACAGAAAGAAAAGGCTGGGACTACTTCTCCGATTACCTTCCGGATGCCAATGAATTCTACACCAATTTGCTATTTCTACAAAAGAACTCCAAGGCAACCATGGTGAGAAATCTCACGATGCCTTTTGACGGGAAGACTCTGAACACTTATCTGGAGATGGATGATGTGGATGACTCCTTATAACATGAGAAGCTAGCAGAGAAAGATGCGGCCCGAAATTGGCTGGCTTTTCACTTAGCCAAGCCTGGGAAGACTCCTGAGTGGTTACCGGCTGGAAAGACTATCTTCCGGAAGACCCTGAATTTCGAAGCCAAGAGATGGGAAACCTTCGTGTGCAACAGGTTGGACCCAACTTTTCATGAGAACACCATACCCCTCGGTCGAGTTGTGCTTATTGCTTCCATCATGGCTGGGTTCCCGATCCATGTTGGGAATATCATGTCCGACGTCATCAATAGGGTGGTGAACGAAGGTGATAAATCTTACCCTTTTCCTAACTTCCTTACCATGTATTTTGAGGACCAGGGGATGGACAAGAAACGCTTTGATATAAAAGTCAAGCCCAAAGCGTACTTCTCTTGGTATGATTTTCTAGATGAGGACAACCCCAAAAGGAAGTTCAAGGGTAAGTCTGTTGCCTCCACTAGCCAGTCTGAAGAGCCAGTGGTGGTGGTGGAGTCATCTGTCTCAGCCAGACATTCCAGAGGGTGCACCAGGACCATCTACTTTAGCCGGTCCAGCCATTCCTTCATCCAGGGCTTATCCTCTGACAACCCACAGACTCAGTCATACATTGACCAACATCAACAACTGGATGCAGGCAGCGACTTCAAAGCTGTCTGTGATTTCTACGTCTGTGGCAGCCCCGGCCACTCCTCCACCACCACAGGTACCCCAGTCCGTTGAGGACACGCTGAAGGAAATTCTGGAAAACCAGAAGAATATTTTGGATGTTGTGGGAGCACATGGGGCCGCACTGAAGATGTTGTCAAAGGAAACAAAGAAGTTGCGGCACACCCGTGCTTCAAAGGAGTCAGTAGCAGAGGTGAGGGCAGAGGTGAACAAGCTGAAGGGGGATCATATACCTTTGGAGCTATTGTTATCAGACCCTTTGGCCCAGCCCGAGCAGCATCCAGATCAGGAGCCAGAGCCCGATAGGCCGGCAAAGAGAAGGAGGGTGCCCCGCACAGAGGGCATTCGACTAGTTCTGGCAGACCCTCTAGTGCAGACTCAGGCTGCGGAGCAGACTCAGTCCCAGGGCCAAGAGGCACAGAGCGCAGAGGGACAGTCCCAACCACCACCACAGGCACAGGCAGACCCAACACCTGCACAGTCACAGTCACAGGGCCCAGCACATGCCGAGAGCCAATAAGGAGTTTTCTCTACTCTCTCTCTCCCATTTTTTTTAGCTCTTTTTGATATATAGCATTGAGGACAATGCTAGATTTTAGTTGGGGGAGTGGCCCTATAGGTACTTTTTATGGGATACTAATGGTTGTATAATTCAGACGACTTTTCTTTTCATTATGCTTTATTTTCATTTTGGTATGTAAATAAGTTTACTATTTCAACACTTTTTGACTTTTTGCTTTTTGGTATGTATAAAGTTACTTTTCATTGTATATATTCATCCCCTTATGTATATGAGACTAAATCCCCTCATGTACATATTCATTCTATCTCCCGCATTTTACTCTACGCACTTTTCCATTTTATAGCTTCTTATTTTTCTTTCCTAGCTTCTTGTTTTGAAGTTCTCGCTTGCAATAAGCCTTTGGTTTTCTTAACGCCACGGTTCTTTCCAAAGGTGGAATTTCTGTGAACCGGGTGGCTCTTCCCGAGGATGGATGGCGTGACAACCTTCTTAAGGGTTTGAGTTTGTTTTCCCTTTTTGCTTTTGTTTTTCTTCTTTTACTAGTTAGTGAATAAAGGTGCCTCAAGAAAAACTTCACTTGGGACTAACACATTTGCCTTTGATCCCATGGTCAAAGACAAACTGTTGTGTTTAGGATGGTGATAGTGATGATCTTGAGACTCTTGTGTTGGTTGATAATCATCAAGTGGTTCTTCGGGACCATTGTGTTACTCAAAGCACGACTAAGGTCGTTGTGGGCCCTCTACTCTGTTTTTGTAACAATCACATAACTTGAGTGGTGAGAATTCGAAATTGCAAGTCCAAGTCTTGTGCCACTAGTCTAGAACTTGCCCTGAATGTTTGTCTAGGCGAAATGCTAAGTGCAGTTTGACTTGAGAAGTGACTATAGGCTCTCCTTGACCCGAATAGTGAAGTGAAAAATTCCATGTCCTGCCAAAGATAAACTCCTTAGTCAACCCCTTTTGATCCTTAGACCCTTCCTTTCAAAAACCAAGCTACAAGCCTTCACCCATTTTTACCCTCTCTTGGCACCCCATCTTTCCTTAGCACGAGGCAGCATAAGTTTGGGGGAGAGACGAGGGATGTAATAAAGTGAAAAAGAAGGCACAAAAGAAAGAAAATGGAAAGGCAATGAAAAAAAATGGAAGAAAAGAAAAATGAACAAATAGAAGAAATAAAGAATTGATGAAAGCATTGTGACCAAAGGTTTGGAATGCCTAAAAAGGAAAGAAATGTCTTGAATGAACAAAAAGGTGTGACAGTATGTCTCTCCAACCCTAAAAAAGAGTTAAAATGACTCAAAGAATCAAGAAAATGTGAGAACAAAAATGAAGTGCTTAAGGAAATATAGAGCTCACTCTGACCAAATACTTCCTACCCTTGACCAAAAGCCTTCATCACGTGTCCACAAAAGCCTTGTATGATCTTGAGTCAAATGAAACTTATATTAGTGGTGATTTACATAAAGGGCAAGCATATGGTACTGTGATCCGGACTTGAGTCTTTTCTTTGAGAGAGATGAGCGAACTCCCATATTCCTCGTTCTGAGCGTTACTATTCTAAAAGTGAGGTGGTTAGGGATAGTTGCGGAGTATGAGTCTGGGTTCCACAATGAACAAAGTAGTAATTAGAGTCTCGTTGATGCACCGTGTCAACTCTTGAAGCTCTTGTATCACACTTGAAATCATGGTTTTAAAAGGTTTAAACATTGTTAATGATGCATGTGCATTAAGGGCTATTGTTAGTCCCAATTGATGCTAGTTGAGGTTACCTTAGGACATCCGAATTTTCTTGGAATCAATCAATAGGGGTGGGGATTATTTTATTTGCTTGAGGACAAGCAAAGGCTTAAGTTTGGGGGAGTTGATAACTAGGATATTTACCTTGTTTTCCGCCCTTCATTGCTTAGGTTTTGGTTAAAGTAGCCCCAAAAGTTTATATGTTGTGCTTGTTGCAGGATTGAACCAAAATTGATGACATTCAGTCAAGGATATGCTCAAAACAGGAGTGAACCTTGCACAATTACCAAGGACAACAAAAATGCCCAACTAAAGAGTCCCACCGTGGCCGCGGTCTGAAGATTCAGAGAACTTGCACAAGGCATTTTCCCACCGCGGTCCGCGGTGCAGAACTTCAGAGAACCTAATACTAGGGCATTTCCCACTGTGTCTGCGGTCCATTTACCGTGGTCGAGCATATTCAGAGACCCAGAAGCCAAGGCTATAGTTGTCCACCGCGGACCGCGGTCGATTTTGTGCGGTCCGCGGTAGCCCCGCAGGGGCATTTTTGTCCAGATTTTTGGCTGAGTATAAATAGCTCATTTTGTAATTTTATTAGGTATCTAGGAATTTTCTGCACGGAAGAACACGTGAATAGCTAGTTTTTCATCTTTTTAGCTTATTCCTTAGCATATGTTGATAGTAATATTATGGGTTTTGTTAGATTCTAAGCTTTTGGAGATCGAGTCCAGAGACGAGGGCATCCCGAAGTAGGATTTTACGCTGTTGAGGTAAGTAACAGTTTTAACTCCGGATTTTAGGGTATAAACCCGGAGAACTGATATCATACGACTATTTAGACATGATACCCACGCTAGGTTGCAGGCGTGTGGGTGTATACCTCGATGGATGGAGACTTGGCTCGTCCCGTGATGGCCACATCATCAGTGTTTACGTAGTTGCTTGTTGTTGAACTTGTTTGCCTTCATGTTAGAGATCATATTTAGGATGTATTCATGCTCACATTATTTGTACTCAGTCATAGAAACTATTGTACATGTTTACCTCAGTCTCTATTATTTTGCTGATATGTTGTGATACTTGATGTGGGATGTGTCCCCTTATTTGTGGTGCATTGTGAGGCTGGAAATGTACATGACTGCGTGAAGCCGAGGGCCTGGTTGTGAGGATATTAATACCATAGTGCGTGAGTTATTCGTGTAGCACGTGAGCTGACCGTGCGGGTCCAGGTATTGATACCATAGCGTGTGTCACGACCCAAATTCCCACCTTTTAGGCCGTGACTACGCCTAACGTTGAACCCGCTAGGCCAGCCAACGTTTGTCTTGCACTAGCAACTTATAATCATTTAACACGAAATAAAATGTTAATTCGTCACTTTCAACCAATTCCCAACAGAATCCCGTAAGCATTGCTTAGTAAAAATAACGAAACTTTAAGAATGCGGAGAATAAAGACATGACAAATATGAAATAACATAAAACTTCCCAAAAACCGGGGTGTCACAACCTCACGGACTAGCTACTGGAATACTAAATACAAGTCTGGAATGAAATACAACACTNACTGAGTAAGTGCCAAGCCTAACCTCCGCCGAAGTAGCGACGAGGCTAGACTTGACATTAACGATAACTTGTCCTATTCTACAGCAAGTAACATGAAATAACACAAGGCAGGTGATAAACCGTAAAATAGGGGATACGGGAGCAGTAAAGGGAGACAAGTGGAATAAAGCAGTCACATCGACAGATAGAAGTGACCCAGAGAAACAATCCAACATAATCGACAACGAAACAATATAAATGTCGTAAAAGTAAACAATGGAACGGCATCACCCTTCGTGCTTTTACTCTCTTCCTCACAATGCAATGTA
>ML268189.1:19102-34919 GCA_005239495.1 Nicotiana undulata
TTCCATTCGTATCAACACTTCTCAAACTCTATGGCCAATACTTTCAATCAAGAATAAATTACCAAGTAAAGGCAATCTCATAATATACTAAACATGGAAGAAATACTGCAATTTCTATCAAAATAGACTCACGGGCATGCTTGACACACATTGCATAGGTACTCGTCACCTCACCTATGCAATGAACATGATATTCACTTAGCACATAGCAAATAATACCTATTCCCTCACCAAAGTTAGGCAAGACACTTACCTCGGGTCCAAAATAGAGCGATCAACCCTCTAACACCGCCTTTCCTTTATAATCCGGCTCCGAAACGGTATTATCTAGACATATTTAACTCAAGTATATCAATAATGACTCAATAAATCAAACCCATAGTCTAATTATCCATTTCTAATCATTCTTCCTAAAATTCCAAAATTTGACCCCGGGCCCACGTGGTCGAAACTCGAGGTTCGGACCAAAACCCGATCACCCATATCCCCACGATTAAGAATATACAATTTGTTTTAAGATTCGACCCCAAATTGGGGTTGAATCACCCAAAAATCCCAAAAACCTAATACTACCCAAAAACCCCACTTTCCTAATTGATTTCATGAGTTTAGGCCTAGTTTTCTAGTGATTAATGATGTTAATTGGAAGAAAATAGAACTAGAATTGATTACCTAGGAGTGTGTGGTGATGAAGCTCGTCAAAAATGGCTAAGGGGCTGTGGGGAAGAAGGAAGGAGTGAAAATTTGGGAAAGTCCCGTAATGTCTACTGTTTTGGACTTAAGAGGAAAAATCACTGGGCGAATCTCGCACCTGCAGGATAAAAGATCGCACCTGCGGTACCGCAGGTGCGGAAAAATGGTCGCACATGCGGTCTTGGGCCATCCCAGAAGGGGCCGCTCCTGCGGAAAAGAATCCGCTCTTGCGGAGTCCGCTCCTGCGGGATTTGGTCGCCCCTGCGAGAAGTCTCGCGCCTGCGATGGGCTGGACCGCGCCTGCGGGCTGAGTCTCACGCCTGCGGAGTCTGGGCAAAAGGGCTGGGGATCGCACCTGCGGGGCTGGGACCGCAGGGGCGGTCCCGCACCTGTGGCTGGGCAACCGCACCTACAGTCGCACCAGCTGTTGTGCACCAACAGTGGTTTTTGCTGGTTTTTGGCCTCGCGCGGGGTCCGGGAGGCACCTGGGCCCACCCGAGCCCCCGTCCAAATATACCAACAAGTCCTAAATCACTAAGAGGACTCGCTAAAGCTTTCGGAACACGAAAAAAACAACAGCGGAACTCGAAATCAAACCCCAAAACTTATTTAATCAAATCTTAAGAACTTAAAATTCTAGAATTCATTTCAAAACATCGAACCGGCCTAACCTGCTCGGAATGACTTCAAACTTTGCAGATAAGTTATAAATGACACCACGGAACTATTCTCGGTCTCGGAATCTCACTCGGACCTCGGGAACATCACATCACTTTCCAAGCCACATTTCAAATTCTTTAAAACCTCAAAACCTCATTTTGATCCGAAACCACTCAATTCACGCCCGTTTTTCACCAAATTTTACAAATAAGACAAGTCATATATAATAAACCTGTTCCGGGCTCCGGAACCATAATACGGACCCGGTAACACAGTTTTCACATAATTATTCACTTTCATATTCCTTTATTATTTTCAGAAAACAATTTCTTTTAAAAATTCATTTCTCGGGTTTGGGACCTCGGAATTCGATTCCGAGCATATTCCCAAGTCCCATATTTTCCTACGGACTCTCTGGGACCGTCGAATCATGGTCCAAGTCCGTTTACCAGAAATGTTGACCAAAGTCAACTATATTCATTTATTAATTATCAAAACTCATTTTCATCAAATTTTCACATAATAGCTTCCCGGCTACACGCCCGGGCTGCGCACGCATATGAGGTGAGACTAACGGAGGCTCTCGGAGCCTCGGAACACAGATACAACTTAAATTACGTAAGATGACCTTTTGGGTCATCACAGCGTGTGAGTTGTCCGCGTAGCACGTGAGCTGACCGTGCAGATTCAGGTATTGATATTATGGCACGTGAGATGTTCGTGCTTAGCGTAGAGTCTTGTGTATGTATTGAGTGTTGAGTGCGAGTTCTGAGTGATGGAGTGAAGTTGCTGTGAGGTTGCCTTTACTTTTGTTGTTGCTTTCATTTTACATGTTAACTTCTTTGTAGAATTTACTAAGTTATGAGATTCACCTGTTTATTCATGTTATTGATAAATTGTGAAAATAACTAATTGGACTTTTTTACTTAGATCCTCTCTACTACTCAGTTCCTTAGTTATTTCTGTAACTACTGAGTCAGTTGCACTCATACTACACCCTGCACTTTATGTGCAGATCCACGTGAGTTAGATCGTGGCGATCGTTGATTTCAGGCCGGCTATCTGTGGAGATTGCAAGGTAGCTACCAGCGTCCGCAGGACCTTGTTACTCTTTTTATCATTTATTCCTTTGGATAGTATTTATAGTTAGACAGTTATGGATATTAGTTCATAGTTTTAGACGCTCATGACTTAGTGATACCCCGATGTTTGGGGCTTGTTTTCGCACTTTATATTAATATTATTATAGTTGATTTAGTTTATGAAAATATAAAGGTTGATATTGTTTTATTAAATTCTTATAATTGATTTAGTAGTAATATTTTTGAAATAGGCTTGCCTTGTAACACGATAGACGCCATCACGACCATGGTTAGATTTTGGGTCGTGACAAGGTGGTATCAGAGCATAGGTTACATAGGTCTTACGAGTCATGAGCGGGTTTAGTAGAGTCTTGCGGATTGGTACGGAGACGTCTGTACTTATCTTCGGGAGGTTGCAGAACCTTTAGGAAATTTCACATTCTTGGATTCTTATCGTGCGTTATGTGTATTCTAGTAACTAAACATATGTTATTTCATTCTCTCACAAATGGTGAGGACTCGTGCTACCGGTCAAGAGGGACAGACACCAGCTAGGGCCGCGAGAGGACGAGGCCGTGTTAGGGGCGGAGATATCGCTGGCGCAGCAGCTGGGGAAGCACCTGTAGTTCCCCCAGTTATTCCTGCTCAGGGTGAGGTCCCGGAGGTAGATGTTCCGGCGAGACCAGCTCAGGCACCACCTGTGCCTATTATTATTCTAGCCTTCAGGAGGCCATGGCCCAAATTCTATCAGTATGTATGGGCCTTGCTCATGCGGCTTCAGCTACTACGGCCGCAGCTACTTCCCAGGTCGGGGGACGCACTCAGACTTCTGCTGTCTGCACACCTGAGCAGGTCATTCAGGGACATCAAACACCGGGGGCACTTCCAACCCAGCCGGTTGCAGCTGCTCAGGAATATGTAGCTCCTGTGATGCCAGAGGATGAGAAACGCAGATTGGAGAGGTTTGGGAGGCTCCAACCTCCGTCATTTAGTGGTGCTGAGGGTGAATATGCATATGGTTTCTTAAACAAGTGTCAGATGATGCTTCAGACTGCGGGTATTCTGGAGACCAGTGGGGTATCGTTCACTACTTTCTAGTTCTCTGGGATGCATTTAATTGGTGGGAGGCTTACGAGAGGCGTAGGCCAGTTGACGCACCGCCCCTTGCTTGGGAGCAGTTCTCCATTCTCTTTCTGGAGAAGTTTGTACCTGAATCCCACAGAGAGGAGCTGCACAGGCAGTTTGAGCAGCTTCATCAGGGTGAGATGTTTGATACACAGTACGAGATGTGGTTCTCCGAGTTGGCTCGTCATGCGGTCAGGTTGGTTCCAACAGACCGCGAACGGATAAGGAGGTTTGTAGATGGTGTCGATTTTGAGCTTCGATTGCTTATGACCAGGGAGAGAGTATCTGGTGCTACCTTTGATAAGGTCATTGACATTGCTCGACAAATTGAGATAGTTCGAGGTCAAGAGAAGGCCGAGAGGGAGGCTAAGAGGCCTCGTAGTCAGGGTGGGTTCAGTGGTGTTCCTCAGGGAGGTCGGGTTTAGCAGGGCCAGTTTCAGCTAGGTCAATTTCAGCAGGATTAGTCATCATTTAGTGCATTTCCGGCGCAGGGTTTTCATCGTACCCCGTCCGCTCAAGTATCGCAGGGTAGCTCTTCTGGGCATCAGGAGTACTAGTTTTGTCAGAGGACAGGTTGTTTCGAGTGCGGGGATTTTGGCCACATTATGAGAAATTGCCCTAGGCTGTTGGGTAGGACTCCACAGCGGGATGCTCATCCACCGACACCAGCACCAGTCCCTCCACCACCCACCCTGCCAGCTAGGGATGGATTTCAACCATCTAGGGATTGATCTTAGCCAATTAGGAATGGATCTCAGTCAGCTGGGGTGGAGTCTAGTCAGATAGGGTTCGCCCGAGAGGGGGAGGTAGATCAGGGGGTGGTTAGGCCTGTTTCTATGCCCTCCCATCTAGACCAGACGATTTTGCATCAGACGATGTGATTCCGGGTATGTTTCTAGATTCGTTAGAGAACGAACATTTGTTTAAGAGGGGGAGAATGTAACGACCCGGTTGGTCGTTTCGAGAGTTATAGCCATGTTTCCCCCATATCTGCTTATTTATATGTTGTTCAGCTGTGTCGAGTTGTATTGAGTTGGTAGGTTTGGGTTCGTAGTAGTTTTGGAATGAAATGAACAATAACTCTCTTAACTAGAAAGCTAAGATAGAAAAGTCAACCGAAAATTTGACTAATGAGTAAACGAATCCGGAATTTGATTTTTATGATTTGGTTAGATTCGTTGGGTGATTTTAGACTTAGGGGTGTGCCTTGAATTCTATTTGGAGGTCCATAATAGAATTTGGCTTGAATTGGCGAAAGTAGGAAATTTGACGATTTTGGTCGGCAGTGGAAAATTAGGTATCGCGGTCAGAATGGGATTCCTCAAGTTAGAATAGGTTCGTAGTGCCGTTCATGATGTTTGTGCAAAATTTGAGGTTGTTCGGACGTAGTTTGATAGGTTTCGGCGTCGTTGGCGAATTTTGGAAGTTTAGATGTTCTTAGGCTTGAAACTGAGGTTGAATTGGTGTTGTTTTGGGTGTTCCGAAGGTTTGTCTAAGTTCGAGTAGTGGTATATGACTTGTTTGAATTAGTGGTTAAGGTCCCGAGGGGATCGCGACGATTTCGGATGGTTAACGGATCGAAATGGTGAAGTTTAAACTATTGGAAGGCTGCTGGTGTGAAGTTTTTGATGTTTCCGCACCTGCGAATGGGGAGCCGTAGGTGCGATGGTTGCAGAATCGGGGGTCAAACCGCAGATGCGGAATTTGGCGCAGGAGCGAAAGGATGACCGCATCTGCGGAACCGCAGGTGCGAGGATGCGATCGCATATGCAAATTCTCGTGGTTTAATGAAAAACCGCACCTGCGATGGAATTTTAGCAGGTGCGGCGCCGCAGGTGCGAGAATGGGGTCCAGTGCGGGATCCCTAGGCAAAATCTATATAAAGACCACTTCGCAAAATTTTACCCTTTTTCCTCCATTGCTGAGCGGGTTTTTGAGCTAGGGCAGTGTTTTTCAAGGGAGAATCACGATTCATAACTGAGGTAAGTCGCTTGGGGTTAATTACACGCGTTTATGATGTTTTTCCATTGATTAGGCATGAAATTAATAGAGGTTTAGGGTGAAATTGAGGGAGTTAGGGTTTGCGTTTTGGAGAGTTTTAGGTGATGATTTGTGGGACCAAACGGAGTCCGATTATGATAATTTTATATGGTTAGACTCGGGAGAGGGCGAGGTTTATTATTCTACCATTTTTTACGGATCCCGAGACGTGGGCCCGGGGGCCAAGTTTTAGCCAATTTCGGATTTTTGGCCTATTTATGTAGTTTTTATTGTGGAATTCAATTTCTTAGAATATGTTGATAGCAGTATTCTGGTTTTGGTAAGATTCTGAGCTTTTGGAGACCGAGTCTAGAGACGAGGGCATCCCGAAGTAGGATTTTACGTTGTTGAGGTAAGCAATAGTTTTAACTCTGTCTTTGAGGGTATAAACCCGGAGAACTTATATCATATGACTGTTTGGAGGTGATACCCACGCTAGGTGATGGGCGTGTGGGTGTATACCTCGAAGGATGGAGACTTGGTTCATCCCGTAAGGCCTCATGACCATCATTTGTGTTTACGTAGTTGCTTGTTGTTGAACTTATTTGCCTTCATGTTAGAGATCATATTTAGGTTGTATTCATGCTCACATTATTTGTACTCAGTCATAGAAATTATTGTACATGTTTACCTCAGTCTCTATTATTTTGCTTTTATGTTGTGATACTTGATGTGGGATCTGTCCCTTTATTTGTGGTGCATTGTGAGGCTGGAAAGGTACATGACTAAGTGAGGTCGAGGGCTTGGTTGTGAGGATATTAATACCATAGCGCGTGAGTTGTCCACGTAGCACGTGAGCTGACCGTGCGGGTCCAGGTATTGAACCATAGCGCGTGAGTTGTCCGCGTAGCACGTGAGCTGACCGTGCGGATTCAGGTATTGATATTATGGCACGTGAGTTGTTCGTGCTTATAGCAGAGTGCTATGTGTGTATTGAGTGCTGAGTGCGAGTGCTGAGTGATGGAGTGATGTTGCTGTGAGGTTGCCTTTACTTTTGTTGTTGCTGCATTTTACCTGTTAACTTCTTTGTAGCGTTTACTAAGTTATGAGATTTACCTGTTTATTCATGTTATTGATAAATCTTGAAAATAAATAATTGGACTGTTTTACTTAGTTTGTCACTACTACACAGTTCCTTTAGTTATTTCTTTTACTACTGAGTCGGTTGTACTCATACTACACCTTGCACTTTATGTGCAGATCCATGTGAGTTAGAGCGCGACGATCGTTGATTTCAGGTCGGCTATCTGTGGAGATTGCAAGGTAAGGGTGGCAAGTGGGTCGGGCCCGGGCCAAGTGGGTCGGGCTAAACGGGTATGGGCTATGCGGGCCCCGGCTAAACGGTCCCGGGCCAAACGGGCTAAATGTGTGGAACCGATCCCCTACGGGCCTAAACGGGTCCGGGCTATTTTTTTTAATTTTTTTTATGTAAGGCAATTTCTTGTAAATCTTGTGATATAAATCTTGTAATTCATATTTAAACACAAAAAATAGTAAGTTTCTTCAAATTAATAATAATAGTACTTCAAACTTGCACTAACATTGCATAATAAATTAATAGTACATCAAATTAATTTAACAAACTACAACATTAAGCATAATACGTCTAATAAAATTAAAATAACACAAGTTTGAATTAAACTTAAAATATTAGATACATGTCTTGAGGACGCGCTTGACAAGACTTGATTATATGCCTCCTTAAAGAGCCTGTGCCCTCCGCCTTTCGCCGAGTGAAGACAAAATCACAGTGCTTGCACGATATCGTGTAAGTTTCTTCATTTTCTTCTACCAAATTATAGTGTTCCCGAACAAATGGGGTAATTCTAGAACCACCGGACATGATTTAACTTGAATTGAGAATTTAAGTAGAGAGAGATATAGAGAGATTGATGATTTTGTGAGTAAAAATGAAAGAATGAGGGGGTATTTATAGTTGAGAATAGAGAAAAAGTATAATTATAAAAAGTTTGGGGGCCAAATGACTATTTTTTAAACATGCCAAACAACTAGTTTTTGAAATTATAGCCGTTGGCTATTTAAATTTTTTCTTTTTTTGTATTTCTATTATATTATCTAAGACTATTTATCGTAAATTATATTATATAATTATGACTTATGTCTTGTAATTCAAGTTTAAACACACAAAAAATAGTAAAGAGATATTCAAACTTGCACTTATTGTAAATTATATTATATAAGTGTGATTCTAGAGTTACACAATTTTTGTTATGTAATTATATTATATTATATAAGATAATTTATTATAAATTATATTATATAATTATGACTTATGTATTTTAATTCAATTGTAAACACAAATATTCAAGGAAATGTCTTATAATTTTTATTAATACGACATTTAAAAAAATGACAATATCTTTCTTAGTCTTCCTCCCCCCAATGAAATGAGCACAACTAAGTAGGGGTGGGAATTCGGTATTTCGGTTTGGTATTTAACAATTTCAGTTCGGTATTTCGGTATTCGGTTTATCAATTGTATATACCAAATACCGTACCAAATTATTTCGGTACAGTTCGGTATTTATTATTTTGGTTCGGTACGGTTTCGGTAAAGTATTCGGTTTATGAATTATTCAATTGTGTTATGTGTATACCAAACGAAAATTAAAATGCTGCCAAATCCAAACGTAGTGCCACACTGCCGTGAGGGGAAACTTTCTCATATGTTGCTGAACCAGAAGTACATTAACTTTACATATCAAAAAACATAAAACATATAAATATACTTGTAAATAAATTTGAAGTAGAAGGACATATGGAAATGTACAAATTGATATACCAACATATTACAACGCATAATTGAGATTTTTACTAGCATGTATTCTTCTAGTTAGTGATATTTTTAAGTTATTGCTCAATCCTTTGAATTAACCGGAGAGATAGAGACACAAGTAGCTGATTTACAAATTCAATATGGAAACAATTCGATCTGTTCCATTTCATATATGTTTATATAAAACCACTAAGTCCATACTAGACTTTCAACTTCCAGTTTATGGCATTATATACACAAAGAAATAAAATGGGATAATTGGAATTAGAATAAGAATATTATGTTTCAAGAATTGAGATGACAAAGAGAACAACATAAATGGATTTGTGTATTTATATACGAAGAATTGGTTTCATCTATTTTTGTCACATGCCATACATTTGATTGCCTGGTTCTAACCCAATGTGAAATAGCATAACAATGAAGGGACTTTATGGTATATAGGATAAACAAAGGTATCCCTTTAATTTAATTACGTTGATGGTAATTCGGATTATTTCGTTTTGATTGGGATTTGCAGTGGATATGAGGGGACAAAATGGATTTAAAAATTCCCTGTAGAGTGTAGAAAGTACAAGCATGTCGAGATGATGTTTACTTACTTATTTGTGTTCTCTGGTAGTTTGGCTCTTTCAGGGAAAGGATTGCAGCGTGGGTGAAGAAGAAGAATCGAAGATGAGAGAGTCGTTGGTTCAACCTAATTTGCTAATTGCTAAAAATTAAAATGGCCTAACCTAATAGCCTAAGACTAAGAGTACTGGGCTTGGGGGCAACGGGAATGAGAATTAAATTGGGTTGGCCGGCTTGGCACTGGGTGGGTAGATATAGGTAGGGTCCAAAACAAATGTCCTTAAAGTGTTGGTATATTCGGTATACCAAAATTTTAAAATTGTAATACCGAAAACCGAACCGAAATACCAAAAATTTAATACCGAATTAGACCGAAATACTGAAAAAATCAAAACCGAAATACCGAATTAATTCGGTTCGGTTCGGAATTTGGTTTTTTGGATTTTATGCCCACCCCTACAACTAAGGTACTACTACCGCCATTAAAAGGGAAAAAAACTAATCAAGATGTGCCAAAATACAAGTTACATATTAATCTACATAGTATCTCTAACAAGTTTCATAAATCCTTCAAGGTTGGGAGGAATTTTCGTTGGTGGCGGCGGAAAAGAAGCTTGTTCATCACCGCTTCCGGGCGAAGCAACATCCTCCGCAAGTTCCGCTAGCATTTCTTCATAAGCTTCGTCTATATCCAGTTGTGATTCAGCAATTCCAAAATTTTTTCTTTCCGAACGGATCCAATCTCTGAAGAGTACTGATTTTTCCAAGCTCTCCCTCATAGACGCTCTATGATCACCGATTTGAAGTCTCGCTTGGATGAAAGCGCTCTCTGATGCCACTGTTGAAGCTTGAATACTTAAAATATCTCGAGCCATCCTTGAATGAACGGGAAAGTATTTTTCTTTGTCCTTCCACCATTCCAAAACATTGAAGGCCGGCTATCTGTGGAGATTGCAAGGCAGCTGTTAGCGTCTGCAGGACCTTGTTACTCCTTTTATCATTTATTCATTTGGATAGTATTTATAGTTAGAGAGTTATGGATCTTAGTTCATAGTTTTAGACGCTCATGACTTAGTGACACCCCGATGTTTGGAGCTCGTTTTCGCACTTTATATTAATATTATTTAGAGTTGATTTAGTTTATGAAAATCTAAAGGTTGATAATGTTTTATTAAATTCTTATAATTGATTTAGCAGTAATATTTTTAAAATAAGCTTGCCTTGTAACACGATAGGCGTCATCACGACCATAGTTAGATTTTTGGCTGTGACAATACCAAGTCATGAATAACTAAAAAAGAATGAGTAGATATCCAATAGTTCATTCTTAATTATGGTTTAGTATGACAGGGGCTAAATTCTTCCAAAACAACATTTGTTTGAATGTCATCAGTTAATTAGTTCTACATTATATCACCATATACTACATTTCTTCTAGCAAATTAAATAAATTGGCTAAACTATTTGTTATCAACTCCATATCAAGGCTCGAGAGTTGTAGTTAAGGATGAAGAAATTATCGCTTCCTTACAACCCTTATTGATATAACAACAAGAAATTTGTTATCAAACACATTACTAACTCTAGTTTCCAATTTTAAGTTTATCTTGTACCAAATTATACCAAATTTCAAAAGAACTTTCATTCGAGTAAACTTAAAGAATTATGATAACAAACATGAAACCTAGGTTTTGAGTTCATTCCCATCTGAAAACCCAATATTACATTTATCAAACACTGATTGTGCACTTACTTTTTTTCTAAAAGAAATATATAAAGAACTGGAAAATATTTTACCTGACTTAGCAAGCACAAATATCAAAACTTCTTTGAGCCCATAGCTTGTAGCATATTATCATCTTAGCACGTCTTCAATGATACACAACTTTCATCTTCTTGGTGCATTGTACTAGTATCATCTGATGTTCTATCAAGAGGACGAAGACGCAAACAGAAGTAGCAATATAATCAGGGAGAGCTTTGTGACCATTTGTATTTCGATTTGTATTTTCTCAACTCAAAAGTTTCATGAATTCAGTTCATAATGTAATAGATTACACAATTAATTAATTAATTAATTAGAAATACTAAAAGTTTCACAAACTCCAAAGGTGCCAGATACATTTTATATTATTTAGTGCTTTTACATATCAGCGTTGAAGAGATAATGTCTTTTTAAAGAACCTAATTATGGCAGGAAGCAGAAGAGACTCTAGTAACTTGAATATCAGTTACCACGAGATGCTTATATTATATAATAGAAATAGACTCACGGTCATCGGTAATGAATTTAGTAGCAACAGTTTTTCGAATATAATTGTTGTATTCATTACATTACACAAGTTTTAATGTAGAATAGTAAATAAAATATTCAAGCTTGCATACACAATTTCGAAGAAGTCCAAATGCCTTATTAAAAGTTGGCCATCTTAATGGGTCCCCATTCTAATTTAAATTTTTATTTATTTTTTATCTCCATTGAAATGTATATTTACCTCTTTGTGCATAAATATTATTGGAATATTTTTTGAATTTAAGGTTAAAATCGTCCCTCAGTCTTTGATGGGTAAATTTGTAAATTAACTTTGACTTAAGGTGTTCCCATTTATAATATAGTATGATATATATATATATATATATATATATATATACTTTAAGCTAAATATCAACACCCCACACTTAGACTCATGCTCGTCCTCGAGCAACAGGACTATCAACTATACCCCCAACAACATACACATCTTAACTAGAGAGGATCACTTCAATTTTTTTAGCCATACACGCTAACCTTAACAATGATCGATACCGGCAATCAAGCATGAACATACAAAATTCACATTCTTTCCGTTTTAAACATGCCCAAGTATATAATTTCATTTCAATCAATTCAAACAACCTAACCGTAACCACCCTACCTCAAGAGCCAACTTGTTACCACTTAGCACCCTCAACTCGCACACTCACCCAACAAAAGAAGTTAACAACATTACCAATCCTTCATGAGATTATGTGCCCTCACCAACAAACAAAAGAGTAAATATAAAGTAGTCCACACATTCAACTATGCATTTGAATATAATTTAAGGACATCACACAGTTGAACAAAATTCGCTCACTCTCACAAATAATTCATGTGCATCCCGTGGTTGTACCATAAGCTTGCCCGTAGTGTAAATTTCTACTAATCTAAACTAGCCAAATCTAGGATCAATTAGGACTTTAAGATTGTAATGTAGACTAAGGAATGGGTAGGATACATTTAGGAATAGTGACTAACCCTCTTAGGCGAGTTAATACACTGCACCAAAAAATCGAGCACATCTTCTTCTCAACTAATTCACTCGTCATACACCATATATAACATCGCCCTCTTTTCAATTAAGCACCTCTATATTTCCACTAGCACGAATTAATAGGATTTGGAGATGTGCGTTTTTCTACATTATTTAAACTATTCTTTTTTCTTTCTTGCAATTTTTTTCTTTTTCTCTTTTTATTTTCTACACACACTCCATACATTAAGGTTCATCGACTAGTGACCTTTTTTCACAACTTTAGTGCACCTTAAGCGCCTTAGGAGGTAAAGGTTCAACAATCTCAAATTAAGAACAAAATAGGGGTACGACTTGTAATGTGGGTGTCAAAAGAAAGGTCTCTAGGCTCAAAGAGGCTAGCAACGGAAAGTTTTATTTTAAGTGACAAGAACATCTATGATCAAGCAAGAAGCGCATACGTCATCTCCTAGACTAGCACAACTTAATGATTTCGCTTCGATTAATACACGGGGCAAGATCTAGACTACACAGGATAGCACAAAAAATCACAATTCCTCACACATACATTGCACATGACTCAATCGAGACGGTTTTGTTCAACTCTCAAGTCAAGCAAGCATATATAGTTGAGAAATTTTAAGCAATATTGCATGATGTGACATACAAGTCAAACAACTGAGAAAAGGCGTCACAGAGTAGGCTATTTATTTTACTCAGGCATCACAATTCAAATCAATTGTACTGGAAGACAGAGCGCATGCCATAGCCTAATGTGCCAGCACCAAACACATCAGTAGGTATCTCAAAGCAACTCAGTTTCCTCCTAACCTACTCCTAAAAAAAATAAAGTACCTGGTTCAAGCTACACCCTTGGAAAAGAACCGACGCCCAAAGAAAAACCATAAGATACGACCTAACTATCCTAAACAAAAAATCTTTTTGGTGATCGGACTTTAATCCCTCAAGAAAATTATCCAAAAGATCCAAATCGGGAAAAGTCCGAGCTTTTTCTGATTTGTTTTTCTATTTTCATATTTTTGAGAACCTAGACTATGTCTACTATGAGTTCTAAAAGAAAAACTACTATACAAAATAATTTTATACAATTACACTTCAGAAAGTAGTCTTCCCACCCCACACTTATTTTATGCATAGTCCTCGATGCTTGATCATAGAGAAAAATATTAAAACAAGGGTGAGAAATACTCCCTAAGACCCTCTTGGGCCTAGCTCCGACATGATCCTCAGTATTAAGGGTCGGGACGACTCCACACTTAAGCTCAAAAATGCTCCTCAGCTTCAAATTTGGGTACTCCTACTCCGCAAAACAAAAACAACACAAAACTTGACACTATAATAAAATAAAAATAAATAAAATACAGGCTGAGTTGCATCCCAACAAGAACCTTATTTATATTCGTGGCATGACTCTGCTACTCTGCTCAGGCTGGGCACTTTCTCTTATTCTTTCTCCAGTGAAGTCTAGCCTTTTTGCACGCTCTCAGAATGTCTTCTCTTTCATCTCTGGCTCTTTCTCAATCATCTTTACACACTTATTGCAACACCACCTCCTCTAACTCTTGCTCATCCCATCTGGATCACTACAATTCACATAAGGACTCTTCTCTATCCCCTTCAATTCGACCACAGTAATCATGCACAAGTACTCATAATGCTTAGGAAGCTTAAGTGCCTTGTACACATTAAAAGTGACTTCCTCATCGTCAACTCTCATCTTTCACTTACCTTCTCTCACATCAATAATAGCTCCACCAGTAGCTAAGAATGGTCGCCCCAAAATAATGGGCAGTTTCTCATATGCCTCGTAATCAAGAACAATAAAATCAGCGGGAAAAATAAACTTTACTCGAACTAACACATTCCTTCTGACATAACTAGTGACCTATCTGCTAACTGTAAAGTGATTGTAGTAGGTCTAAGTACCCCCAATATGAGTTGCTTGAACAAAGAGGATGACATCAAATTTATACTAGCCTTTAAATCACACAGGGCTCTACCAACTTCTTGTTTTCCAAGAGACAGAGGAATTGTGAAATTCCAAGGATCCTTCAACTTAGGTGGAAGTTTACTCTGAACTCTAGCATTGTACTCTTCAGTAAGTGAAACTATTTCAAACTATGTATGTCTTCGCTTGTTTGCCACAATTTCTCTGAGATACCTTGCATACTTAGGCACTTCCTGCAAAATTTCCATCAAAGGCACATTCACACGCACTTGGCTCAAAATATCTAAGAACTTCTTGTACTTAGCATCATATTTTTGCTTGTGCAGTCTTTGTGAAACGAAGGTGGTGGCCTTGTCACAATTACTAGCACTGGTCCTTTATTCTCTTTCTCATTCTCCTCAACTGGCTTGCGAACTAATTCTCCTTCAGGACTAGCCGTATACTTTTTTTCCTTGAAACTTCTTCTAACACTCTTCCATTTTTCAAGGTAACTGTATTGACTTGAGCTTTAGGATTAGGCTTAGTATCACTAGGAAGAGCCCCAGTTGGTCGAGTATTTTGAGCACTGGCAAGTTTCCCCACTTGTCTCTCCAAATTTTGAATCACTGCAGCGTGGGCTGCTGCGTGGGCTTACTGATCAACCATTTAATTTCTCCATTATCTCCTCAAGGTGACTCGTCAGCTTTGTAGGTTGTTCAGCCTGAGGTGGTCTATATTGTTGTTGAGGTGTTTGTGGCCTGTACTGATTCTATGCACCTTGGCTTCCATCCCAAGAGAAGTTTGGGTGGTTCCTCTAGTTAGGATTGTAAGTGTCCCCATACTGACTTGCCTGGCCTCGATTTGCATTACCCACAAAATATACAGACTCTTAATTTGCTAGGCATAGATTGTTCATGTGACCTTCTCCATAGACTTCACAAAATATTTGAACTTGTTGCACTGGATGGGCTTGTTGTTTGTTAATAACCAAGGTCATCTGATTGACTTGGTTGGCCAATGTGGCAACCTGCACTGATCATGCCGAAACAACGTCTAACTCGAGGACGCCCGCTGATTTTTGCATTGTGTCTACCCATCTCTCATTGCCAATCAACATTTCTTTTGGAGAATTTATTTAATAATGCAATATCTCAATAATGCAAGTTTACTTAGTCGTACAAGTAATAAGATGATAAGTCGAGTGTCGACCCCACAAAGACTTGTATTAACTACCCACTAAATTCACGAAGATTTTTATTCAGTCGAGTCAATCCGAGTTCAAAAGTATAATTATACAAAACAATAATTCTAACTAGTAACTAAATTATCAAGGCAAAATAGTTGTTGTGTATTCAATAGAAACAAATATTCCAGGGTTGTGATCGATTCACCAATCCTATTGTGCTCTTGTTAACTCCCCCTTTCATACAATACACTCGTGGTTGCTAATTAATCGAACAATTGCTTTCGTAGCCTTTTTTCGAAGTACTACTCGCCTATTCAAAATAGATTAACGCATATATTCCTATGTAATCAATCTATTAAGAACGCATTAAGATTACAATATTTAATTAAGCACGGTGACTAGGTATATGCCTATCCTAACCACAATCCCCCCCCCCCCCCCCCC
>ML268193.1:0-10415 GCA_005239495.1 Nicotiana undulata
CTCCGAACTCTACACCCGAGGACTCGCAACTAGCCAAAAGGTATACAATAACATCAATGCATGAACAATGCGGGAAATTACACTAGTTATTTACTAAAATCGCTATTCTTGAAGAATTTCCAAATTCCAACCCCGGTCCCGCATGATCAAATTCCGAAAATTCTCGAAGGGATCACTCACTCATAGTCTAAGGATCATTAATGTGTGATTTCTACTTGAATTCATGGCCTAAAATGGAAAATCACAAANTTATTAGGGAATTTAACTAGGAATAAATGTTAAAGCTAGAAAATTATGGGGTTTTACTTACCTCTTACTGGAACTGGTCGTGGGCAGGTTTTTCTCAAGCTCCTAAGCCTTTAAATGGAGTTTGAAAGTGAAAAATGAAGAAGAACCCGAAATTGGCGCTTATACACTGCTGGCTACAGCAACTTCCGCAACTGCGGTCCCGCGTCTGCGGCCTGGAGCTCGCACCTGCGGAAATTGGGCAAGGGGGCTGGGGATCGCACCTGCGGAGGGGTTTCCGCACCTGCGGAATTTGTTCCGCACCAGCGGAGGATCCGCACCTGCGGCTGGGCAACCGCACCTGCGGTCACACCAGCAACAGCTGCACCAGCAGTTGTTTTAGCTGGTTTTTGTCCTCGTGTGGTGTCCGGGAGGCACCTGGGCCCACCCGAGCCCCCGTCCAAATATACCAACAAGTCTGTATTCATGATACGGACTCGCTCGAACTTCCGGAACATGGAAAACAACAACGAAATTCAAAATTCAACCCCAAAACCGAATTGAATCAACTTAAGAACTTAAGAATTCTAGAATTCACTTCATTGCGCCGAACGGGCCTATGCTACTCGGAATGACTTCAAATTTTGCAGACAAGTCATAAATGGCATAACGGAACTATTTCCGGTCTCGGAATTTCATTCGGACCTCGGTAACATAAAATCACATTTCAAGCAAAATTTCAAATTCCATGAAAATCCTCAAAACTTCATTAACTCTAATTTTCCCATTTGATCCGAAACCCGTCAAATCAAGTCAGTTTCTTACCAAATTTCACCGATAATTCAAATAACACATATTGAACTTGTTCCGGGCTCCGAAACCATAATACGGGCCCTGGCAGCACATGTTTCACATCAAGGTTCATTTTCATAAGCCTTTGATATTTTTATAAAATAATTTTCTTTTAAAAATTAATTTCTCGGACTTGGGTCCTCGGAATTCGATTCCGGGCATACGTCCAAGTCCCATATTTTTCAACAGACCTTCCGGAACCGTCGGATCACGGATCCGGGTCCGTTTACCAAAAATGTTGACCAAAGTCAACTTTATTCGATTAATTATTATAAATTCAACTCTTAATCAAGTTTTCACATAAAGGCTTCCCAGCTACGCGCCCGGGCTGCGCACGCACATCGAGGTGAGATTAACAGAGGCTTTTGGGGCCTCGCAACACAGTCACGATTAGATTTACATAAGATGACCCCTTTTTGGGTCATCACAATCTCCCCCTCTAAAACAAACGTTCGTCCTCGAACAGACGTAGAATCGTACCTGAAGTGCCGAAAAGCTGTGGATACCTGCTCCGCAAGTCCTCCTCGGAGTCCCAAGTCGCCTCATCGACTGGTTGGCCCCTCCACTGGACCTTTACGGCAGAAATTCTCTTAGACCTCAACTGGCGGTCCTGCCTATCAATAATAGCAACTGGCTCCTCCTCGAAGCCCAACTTCTCATCTAACTGAATAGTGCTGAAATCAATCACGTGAGAGAAATCGGCATGATATCTCCGGAACATGGATACATGAAATACCGGATGAACTCCTGATAAGGAGGGAGGTAAAGCAAGCTCATAAGCAACCTCCCCGACTCGCCTCAACACCTCGAAAGGGCCTATAAACCTGGGGCTCAGCTTTCCCTTCTTCCCGAACCTCATTACGCCCTTCATCGGCGAACTCTTCAACATAATCTTATCTCCCTCCATAAATGCTACATGACGCGCCCGCTGATCTGCGTAGCTCTTCTGTCTGGACTGAGCTGTGCGGAGTCTGTCCTGAATAATCTTCACCCTATCCAAAGCATCTCTCACCAAATTTGTGCCATATAACTTGGCCTCGCCGGGCTCAAACCACCTGATAGGAGAACGACATCGCCGACCATATAAAGCCTCGAATGGAGCCATCTCGATGTTGGACTGATAATTGTTATTGTATGCAAACTCCGCCAAAGGCAAGAAGTGGCCCCATTGATCGCCAAAATCAATCACATAAGCCCTGAGCATATCCTCCAAAATCTGGACTGTACGCTCTGACTGGCCATCAGTATGAGGGTGAAATGCTGAACTGAGGTCTATCTGAGTACCCATCTCGCTGTGCAAAGCTCTCCAGAAGTGCAAAGTGAACTGAGGACCTCGATCTAATATAATAGACACCGGCACCCCATGCAATCGGACAATCTCTCGAATGTAAATCTGAGCCAGCCTCTCTGTCGTATAAGTAGTAGCCACAGGAATGAAATGCGCCGATTTGGTCAATCTATCCACAATGACCCAAACCGCGTCAACCTTCCACAAAGTCCGAGGCAACCCAACTACGAAGTCCATGGTGATGCGCTGCCATTTTCACTGAAGAATGAGCATTCGCTGAAACAAGCCCCCTGGCCTCTGGTGCTCGTACTTAACCTGCTGACAATTAAGACACCTGGCCACATACTGAACAATGTCCTTCTTCATCCGCCTCCACCAGTAATGCTGCTTCAAATTCGATACATCTTCATCGCTCCTGGATGAATAGAATACCGAGAACTGTGGGCCTCTTCTAGAATTCTCTTCCTCAGGCCATCAATATTAGGAACACATAAACGNGCAAGGAATGGATCATCAAAATGCCGAGCCTTAATCTCTCCCAATAATAAAGACTGAGCAACCATATGAGCCAGAACTCGATGAGGCTCCGAAAGGTCCAATCTCACAAGGCGATTGGCCAAGGACTGAATGTCCAAGGCTAAAGGTCTCTCCTCAGCTGCAATGTAGGCCAAGCTACCCATACTCGCTGCCCTCCTGCTCAAAGCATCTGCTACTACATTCGCCTTGCCCGGGTGATACAAAATAGTGAGATCATAATCTTTTAACAACTCAAGCCATCTCCGCTGCCTCAAATTAAGGTCCCTCTGCTTGAATAAGTGCTGCAAACTGCGGTGATCAGTGTAGACCTCACATGACACACCATACAAATAGTGCCGCCAAATCTTCAAGGCATGAACAATCGCCGCCAACTCTAAGTCGTTTATAGGATAATTCTTTTCATGAACCTTTAGCTGGCGTGAAGCATAAGCAATAACCCTGCCATCCTGCATCAGCACACATCCTAACCCGACGCGTGAAGCGTCGCAATACACAGTATACATCCCAGAACCGGAAGGCAATGACAGAACTGGTGCTGAGGTCAAAGCTGACTTGAGCTTCTGAAAGATCGCCTCACACTCGTCGGACCACCGAAACGGGGCATTCTTCTGAGTCAATCTGGTCAATAGAGCTACAATAGAAGAGAATCCCTCCATGAATCGGCGATAATAGCCTGCTAGGCCCAAGAAACTCCTGATCTCTGTAGCTGAAGTAGGACGCGGCCAACTCTGAACCGCCTTAATCTTCTGAGGATCAACCTTGATACCTTCCCCGGATACCACATGCCCCAAAAATGCCACGGAATCTAACCAGAACTCGCATTTGGGGAACTTAGCATACAACTTCTGTTCCTGCAAGGTCTGGAGCACAACTCTCAAGTGTTGCTCATGCTCACCCAGGCTCCGCGAATAAATCAAGATGTCATCAATGAAGACGATGACAAAGGAATAAATATACGGCCTGAATACCCTATTCATCAAGTCCATAAATGCTGCTGGGGAATTGGTCAAACCAAAGGACATCACTAAGAACTCATAATGGCCATATCTGGTACGAAATGCAGTTTTCGGAATATCAGAAGCCCGAATCTTCAACTGGTGATAACCCGATGTCAGGTCAATCTTAGAAAACACACGATCACCCTGCAACTGATCAAACAAATCATCGATGTGTGGCAGAGGATACTTATTCTTGATGGTAACCTTATTCAGCTGGCGGTAATCAATACACATTCTCATAGACCCATCCTTCTTTTTTACAAATAGAACTGGAGCACCCCATGACGACACACTCGGCCTGATGAACCCCTTAGCCAACAACTCCTCAAGGTTCTCCTTAAACTCCTTTAGCTCCTTAGGAGCCATACGATAAGGGGGAATGGAAATAGGTTGTGTATCTGGAGCCAAATAAATACAGAAGTCAATATCTCAATCTGGAGGCATGCCTGGAAGATCTGAAGGAAACACATCCGGAAACTCTCGAACAACAGGAACTGAATCAATGGTAGGAGACTCAGCGGTGGTGTCCCGCACATAAGCAAGGTAATACAAACAACCCTTCTCGACCATATGCTGAGCCTTCATGAAGGAAATGATCCGGCTGGAGGCACTAACTGAAGAACCTCTCCACTCTAGCCTAGGCGACTCAGGCATGGCTAAAGTGACTGTCTTGGCATGGCAATCTAACACATCATGATAAGGAGATAGCCAATCCATGCCTAGGATAACCTCAAAATCAATCATATCCAGCAATAAAAGATCTGCTCTGGTATCGAAACCGCAGAAAGTGACCACACAAGACCGGTAGACTCGGTCTACCACCACAGAATCACCCACAGGAGTGGACACATATATAGGAGAACACAAGGACTCACGAGGGATATCCAGAAAATGAGCAAATAGTACGGAAACATATGAATACGTGGATCCTGGATCAAATGTACCGAAGCCTCCCTACCACATACTGAGATAATACCTGTGATTGCGGCGTCTGAGGCCACTACATCTGATCTGGCCGGAATGGCATAAAATCTGGCTGAGGCTCCGGAAGACTGAACTCCCCTAGAGTGAACAGGAACTAACTGACCTCATCCTGGCTGGCCTCCCCCTGTCGACCTGTCCTCCACCTCGAGGTGGCCGGACTGCTGGTGCCGAACTACTAGGCTGATAACTCTGCTGCACTGCCTTGACCCGATACCTGGGAAAATACCTCCACGTATGAACCGACTCCCCACACTCGAAACAACCTCCTGGTGCTACAGCTCGCTGCCCGAAAGAGGAGGAACCCTGAATAGGCGGAGGGCGGGGTAAACCCTTTGGTAAATAACTGAAATAAGAACTAGAGGATCTCTGCTGGGTGCACCCTGGATGGATGGTGGATTGTAAGAGAGCTTTGGCATGGCACTAAACTGAGGCCTCGCTGAAATACCCCTGGGAGGTAGTGGAGGTGCTGAATATGAAGGCCTACTGAGCTTGCCGCCTCCGAACTGACCTCTTCCCCTAACTGGAGCACTCCTAAAGTCACCTGTGAACCTGTCCCTCTTGTCCTGCTGACCCTGCTGACCTGGCTGACCTTTCTCCCTGCTCCTCTTACGGTAACCCTCAATCCGTCGAGCTATCTCGACTACAAGCTGGTATGGGGTACCATCTCTACCTCTGTGGCCATAGAGGCCCTAATACCTGGATGCAAGCCTTCCATAAACCGACGCACCCTCTCGGTATCAGTTGGCAATATCATAAGGGCATGGCGAGATAACTCGGAAAATCTAGCCTCATAATCGGTCACTGACATCTTCCCCTGCTCTAGTCGCTTAAACTAACCCCGTAGCTCCTCCCTCTCAGAAGGTGGAATTTATTTGTCTAAAAATAGCTGAGCGAACTGATCCCAAGTGACAGGATGAGAATCTGCTGGCCTGCTGAGAATATATGACTGCCACCACCTGCGAGCTCTGCCCTCTAACTGAAATGTGGTGAAATCCACTCCATGGGACTCCAAAATCCTCATGTTGTGCAGTCTGTCCCTGCACCTATCAATAAAATCCTGAGCATCCTCTCCCCGCTCACCCCCGAAGACTGGAGGGCGAAGTCGGGTCCATCTATCCAACATCTTCTGCTGGTCACCCCCTGCAACTAGCCTGGGCTCTGGGGCTGCTACTACAGGCTGAACCCCTCCCACGGCGGTGTGCCCGGGGTATGACGTGCTACTGCTGCCTGACCTGTGGCCTGAGTGGTAGGATTCTGGACTCCCCCTCCCGCCTGAGAAGTAGCAGGGTCGGTGGAAATAAACCAACCTGAGACATAGTGTCCATAAATCTCAGCCCATGACCTCCTGGAAGCCTGGCCCCGTCATGAAATCCACTGGAGCAGGTGCTACTGGAGACACCTCATCCTGCTCCTCCATAATAGGGACCTCTGCTGGTGCCACTGGTGTAGCTCTAGGACGCCCTCTTCCCCTGCCTCGAGCAGGTGCTCTATCCCTGCCTCTACCCCGACCTCGCGCGGCCGGGGTAGCGGTCTCTCCCGGACCAGGAACATCGGATGCACGCGTCCTCACCATCTGTGAGAGAATAGAAGAATAAGTTTGAGTACATCATAGACTGCACGATGGGATATGAATAAAGGGAAGTTTCCTAACACCCCATAGCCTCCTGAAGATAAGTACAGACGTCTCCGTACCGATCCGCAAGACTTTACTGGGCCTGCGTGTGACTCATGAGACTTACGTGAACCTAGTGCTCTGATACCACGTTGTCACGGCCTAGAATCCAAATCCAGGTCGTGATGGCGCCCAACGACGGGGTTAGGCAAGCGAACACAAATTACACTAAGTGTTATCATTCCCAGTAACACAAATTTCATCTTTTAACCAATTTTAAACAGATATAAACATAATAATGGCGGGTGATGTGAAATAAAAACTATAAGTGCGGAAAATCAACCAATAGGCATGTCGCATAACATATGTACATCCAACAACCCAAAATATTCACTACGTGTGTGCCACAAACTAGTGTCACGGGAAACTACTGAATATACAATGATTACAATATATACAGAGTCTCACTCTGAATGAAATGGAGAGAGAGTATAACAAAAGAACTCCAGGGTGCTGCTAGGAAGTCGCCGGGAAAGCAGCTCACCGTGAAGTATGACCACACTATCAATATCTAGCACTGGCCTGATAATCAGACGTACCAGCCTCCGGACATGTACAGTCAAGTACAGAAAAGAAAAGAAAGTGCAGCATGAGTACATATTAAATAAATAAATATGTACCCAGTGGGTATCCCGCCTAAACTCGAAGAAGTAGTGACGGGAGGTCGACTCGATACTCACTAAGGTCCAACAGTAATAACATATGATAGAATATAATGAAATACAATAGGCATGTCAGTGAAATAAGAAACAAGATCAGAAATCCAAACAATTGCTGAACTAAACAATAAAGCACTTTCAAGAGTAAGACCACCGAACGAAACAATAATCACAAATTCTTAGATCCGCCGTGGCGTACGGACCACTCCCATAAGGTACCTTCTAAACTCGCCGTTGCGTACAGCCCGATCCCATATGTATATCACAATTATTCCTCAACACTGCCGTGGCCTACGGCCCGATCCCATATATTTCAAATATTCCTTAACTCTGTCGTGGCGTACAGCCCGATCCCATATATTTCACAATTTCTCAACACTACCGTGGCGTACAGCCTGATTCCATATATATTACAATTTCTTTTAAACTCTGCCATGGCGTACGGCCGGATCCCATAGAGACATAATCACTCTCAAACCTGCCGTGGCGTACGGCCTAATCCCAATATCTTACTTTCCATAACAAATTTCTTGCCATTCAACAATTTTCTAAGAAGCCTCAGAGGAACAACACTATACAAAACATAACCTCATAGTACATATGGCGTCACAATAAATCATATAAAGCATTACAAGGAAAACATATAAGTCATTACGAGAAAAAGCATATAAGGCATTACGAGAAATCATACAAGGCATGATGTGGGCCTAACTACCCGGACATAACAATAATAGCCGCTACGTACGGACTCTCGTCACTTGGCGCGTACGTAGCCCCCAAACAATTTACACATAGCATATACATCACCTATGGGGACAATTCCCTCTTACAAGGTTAGAAAGGAGACTCACCTCGTGTCGAATCTACCCCTCGGACCACAATTGCGCCCGAAACTCCGAACTCTACACCCGAGGACTCGCAACTAGCCAAAAGGTATACAATAACATCAATGCATGCACAATGCGGGAAATTACCCTAGTTATTTACTAAAATCTCTATTCTTGAAGAATTTCCAAATTCCAACCTCGGTCCCGCATGATCAAATTCCGAAAATTCTCGAAGGGATCACTCACTCATAGTCTAAGGATCATTAATGTGTGATTTCTACTTGAATTCATGGCCTAAAATGGAAAATCACAAAATCCTCAAGAACCCTATAATTACTACCTAATTATATGATTTTTAGATAATTTATTAGGGAATTTAACTAGGAATTAATGTTAAAGCTAGAAAATTATGGGGTTTTACTTACCTCTTACTGGAACTGGTCGTGGGCAAATTTTTCTCAAGCTCCTAAGCCTTTAAATGGAGTTTGAAAGTGAAAAATGAAGAAGAACCCGAAATTGGCACTTATACACTGCTGGCTACAACGAGTTCCGCACCTGCGGCCCTTGGACCACACCTGCGGTCCCGCGCCTGCGACCTGGAGGTCGCACTTGCGGACATTGGGCAAGGGGGATGGGGATCGCACTTGCGGAGGGGTTTTCGCACCAGCGGACCCGCTCCTACGGAATTTGTTCCGCACCAACGGAGGATCCGCACCTGCGAGGCTGGGACCGCAGGAGCGGTCCCGCACCTGCGGCTGGGCAACCGCACCTGCGGTCACACCAGCAACAACTACACCAGCAGTTGTTTTAGTTGGTTTTTGGCCTCGTGTGGTGTCCGGGAGGCACCTGGGCCCACCCGAGCCCCCGTCCAAATATACCAACAAGTCTGTGTTCATGATACAGACTCGCTCGAACTTACGGAACATGGAAAACAACAACGAAACTCAAATTCAACGCCAAAACCAAATTGAATCAACTTAAGAACTTAAGAATTCTAGAATTCACTTCATTGCGCCGAACGGATCTATGCTACTCGGAATGACTTCAAATTTTGCAAACAAGTCATAAATGGCATAACGAAACTATTCCCGGTCTCAGAATTTCATTGGGACCTTGGTAACATAAAATCACATTTCAAGCCAAATTTCAAATTCCATGAAAATCCTCAAAACTTCATTAACTCTAATTTTCCCATTTGATCCAAAACCCGTCAAATCAAGTCTGTTTCTTACCAAATTTCACAGATAATTCAAATAACACATATTGAACCTGTTCCGGGCTCCGAAACCATAATACGGGCCCTGGCAGCACAAGTTTCACATCAAGGTTCATTTTCATAAGCCTTTGATATTTTCATAAAACAATTTTCTTTAAAAATTCTTTTCTCAGACTTGGGTCCTCGGAATTCGATTCCGGGCATACGCCCAAGTCTCATATTTTTCTACGGACCTTCTGGGACCGTCAGATCATGGATCCGGGTCTGTTTACAAAAATGTTGACCAAAGTCAATTTTATTCAATTAATTATCATAAATTCAACTCTTAATTAAGTTTTCACATAAAGGCTTTTCGGCTACGCGCCCGAGCTATGCACGCACATCGAGGTGAGATTAACGGAGGCTTTCGGGGCCTCGCAACACAGTCACGATTAGATTTACATAAGATGACCCCTTCTTGGGTCATCACACACCTTTCGTGATCCGTCTCTTTTGGTTTTTTACAATATGTGTCTCCTTGAATAGCTGATCATGGTTCGTTGGACACCCCAATTTACATTCCGCGAGCGGAGTGTGTTTATCCCCACTCTTATGGGATCGGGCCGTACGCCACAACGGATTTAAAGGTGCACTTTTGGGACGGGCCGTTCGATCCTCGGCAGTGCACATATATGATTAATTTGAAAGGCGCACTTATGGTTCGGGCCGTTCGATCCTCGGCAGTGCGCATATATGACTATGGTAAAAATGCACTCATGGGAGGCCGTTCGTTCCTCGACAATGCATAGATATGATTACTTTATGGAAAAGGTGCACTTATGGGACGGGTCGTCCGATCCTCGGCAGTGCATTTGTCACGACCCGAAAATCCCACCTTCGGGCCATGACTGCGTCTAACGTTGAACCCGCTAGACAAGCCAACGTTTGAACTAATAAAACTTATTAACAACAAATACAAACAAGATAACCAAGGCTTCGATGGCCCACCATATAAAATTTAACAAAATAACCCAAAATACAACATAGCAGTTTTCGAAATAAAACCCATAAACAAATCCCAAAACTGGTGTCACATACTCACGGACTATCTAAGAGATTACTACAAACAAAAGGTCTGAAATAAATACATAAGACTGTCTTTAAAATACAAAGTAAGA
>MDKH01153220.1:0-14044 GCA_005239495.1 Nicotiana undulata
ATATCTCAGGTGTTGTGCATGATTCCTTGACTAAACTCATTCTTATCCTAGACAGCATTGTAGACTCTAAACTCTTACTTTAAATCCATATGGTTATCTGTCTGTGCTATGTTTACTCCTGCTTTTTGTTTGCACGTAGTTCTTTTTTCAGCCTTTTCGCTGAAGTAAAATGGCATCCTGAAGAAATCCCAATACATGTGCAGTCAGCATTCAAAGACTAGTAATACCTATTCAAGTAATGTATGAAATGAAGGCATTATCTGTTTCAGAGAATAAAGTTTTAAGTTACAACTAGATAAAGTTCTGAAAGTTCGGTCACCCTATTCGCTTATAAGATTAATATAAAAAGGTGTTGTAAATTTATATGGCCATCTATTGCTGATTATTACAATTAGACTCCTCCTAATATTTTTATGGTGTATGGATCTTGGCCCTAATTGAACCCCAAAGCATAGCTCATGCAGCGAGGATTGTCCAAATTTTATATAAAGAAGCTACAACCTACACTCTCAACCAATGTGCCTCTTAACATATGGGAAGATTGATCTCTTTACAAATAAAAAGTTTGAAATAAGTACAAACTAGGGTGAAACAGTGAGATTTGATGGTATCAGATAAAATGACATGGCAGGTAACAAAAAAGGGACATCTCTGCACCTTCATGCCATTTCTACTATTTTTTCCCAATTTGTTGTGTTATAAACTGTATGCATTGGTTTGTATTATGTCTTGATATGTCAATGTTTCAGGTAATTAGGATTTACAAAGACAAAGAACATGTTGAGTTTGAATTCACTGTAAGTCAACTCCGCCCTTTTCCTTGCCTCAGTCTGTTCTTTTCTCGAACTTCAAGTGTGTCATTTCACATTGAAGGGTAGTCTAATACTGTATATCTGATATGCTTCTTTAATTGAAGATTGGTCCCACACCGACAGAAGATAATGTTGGAAAAGAGGTCATTACCAGAATGACAGCAAATATGGCCACTGATAAAGTGTTCTACACCGACTCTAATGGGAGGGACTTTCTTAAAAGAGTAAGTTTGACATTTCATTCCTCTTTAAGTACAGTAAAGTTCTAGAAAACTGAAGGAGACATAAAAATACTCTTTTCATGTGTTTTTCTGTAATATAATCTCTTTTTTCTGCGTGCATATATCTTGTCAATACACTTTTTCTCCTTCTATAGTTCCCGCTTACTGTCTATACATCTTGAATTCTGACACTTCCATAGACAAAGTTACTTCAGCTTACACAAGAAATACTACAAAATAATACTCTAATAAATAACAAAATGTATAAAATCCTCATACCTGCTTGGCTATCCATGCAAGGAGTTCTCATAGTTGTATTCCCATCTATTCAATCTGAAATTGATAATCCTTTGATGTTGGCTATCTTGCTGACCGTGCTTTTCTACCTGTTCTATTTCCTCGATATAAGTGTTGCTTGGAATAGCAATGTTCTTAGTCAGTTTTATTTTGGCAATTTATCAACTAGGAAAATGATTACCCAGGATTTTAATCCTACATCTTAAGATTAAAACTGGACTTCATCTCTTATTCAATTGACCTCAAATTTTGTGTTTGTTTAACAGCTAATTCGAGTGATAATTTGTTTGCTTATCAGGTTAGAGATTACAGAGCTGATTGGGACCTCCAAGTTACTCAACCTGTTGCGGGGAACTATTATCCAGTTTGTTTCCCCACACAAACTTTCTTGAATTGAAATTGCAATTCTTTTATTGAACTCGGTGAAGTCTTGTTGAATATCAATTACAACGGACTTAGTTCAACTCAATTTGTGACTAATGTTGGGTTGAGATTGAAAATGATTATTTCATTTCATTGTGTTTGAGTCCACAGTATCTTTTTGAAATCATCTGTTGCTTTTATCGTTCTTCTTTTGTTCTTTTGTTTGAAAAATTGAATAAGCATCATCTTCAACAGAAAGGTAAAACCAGAATGTGCTTAAATAATGTTGGAGTTAACAGATATTCCTGTTACTGTGAAAACAAGGCCTAGGTTTGCTCAATCAGTTTATGTAGTTTTTTTTGTTTATAATTTGTGTGTGCCACTCACTAGTGCTTACGGTAAAATTTTTCCACATGCGAATGAAATGGTCTAATAAGTTGCATTTTCCTTTAGAATCCAATACAGTAGTCTTCTTTTAGTTATCTATATAGCTTGCAGTTTATATATGGTCATAGTGAAATGTGTTTAAGCTGTGGTTGCACATCTTTTGGACTACTGTAAGTTCTCGTTTTTTTTTCACTTTTTAATCCTAAGAAGTTGTTTAATTATAATTTTCAGGTGAATCTTGGAATGTATATAACAGATAACAAATCAGAATTGTCCGTCTTGGTGGATTGTGCAACAGGTGGAGCCAGCATTATTGATGGAGAAATAGAACTCATGCTGCATAGGTGCAATAGCATTTGAAGTTTTTTCTTTTAATTTGTTTATAAAGATATTTTGCTTAATAAAATTGTTGGCCTTAGAAAGTTAATAACTTTTACTTGTAACAAGGCGCTTGCTCTACGATGATGCTAGGGGAGTGGGTGAAGCCCTCGATGAGACTGTCTGTGTGGGGACTGCATGTGAGGGACTTACGGTATGTTTTATGGCATTCGAAAGCAGTAGGTCTCTATAGTTTTTTCTACTTTTTCAGTGAAATTTCCTGAATATGCAAAAAACTGTAAATCAGATGATCTCTGAAACCACGGTTGACTTGGATACACCTAAACAGCTAACTAGGGAATTGTCCTCCTGAAATATAAAATGTAGCCTCTGGCTTGAATTCTTTCTTTTTTAACTGGTCTGTTGTCGTATCACTTGGCCAGGTTCGAGGGAATTACTATCTGGGCATTCATAAAAACGGTGATGGTTCACGTTGGCGCAGAACAACTGGCCAAGAAATTTACTCACCTCTTGTTTTAGCTTTTGGACATGAGGTAATTCCAACATATTATGAAGAGGACCAAATACTGCAGACACCCCCAACCCCCAAAATACCTTGTTATATTTCTTGAAATCAAATGATCGACATTACTGCTTGATGTCTGGAAATTGCACGAGTTGATCTTGCAGAATCAGGAAGAATGGAGAGCTTCTCATTTAACCAAAGCCACCACCATGAATCCCAATTATAGTCTACCTCCTAATGTTGCATTGATTACTCTCCAGGTTGTTAAATAGATCTAGCAGTGATTAGAGTGATTTCTTTCCTTTGATGAATTAATGAAGTCATTTATATTTTTCTTCTTTTCTCACTAGGAGTTGGATAATGGAGGTGTACTTCTCCGTTTGGCTCATCTATATGAGGTAAAAATAAACTACCTGTTCTTCTTAAACAGACATGACCATATATACATTATAGATGAATTAGAAGTTGATGAAAGTCTTATCTCATTTCCTTGTTTCAGCTGTACTTTGACAAAGAAAAAGCAACTTTACTTCTGAAAAATCATGAACTGCTTGCATTTATTTGAATTCTGAAACAGAAAATGTAAGACTAAGAGTGTGATACATGACATCATTATAGGCTGGACCTCTATAATGATATCACTACTTACCCTTTTGGTTTATATGCGTTGTGGATGTGGATAGGCTGGTGAAGATGCTGAGTATTCAACACTAACCAAAGTTCAACTGAAAGAGATGTTTTCTGGAAAACCGGTAAAACAGCTTTAAAATTTTACTGATATTGGGAGCTTCTCTGTCTGTACGTGTTGATTTAACTTGTGCATATTAAGAAAATGATTGACACATCTTTCCACTGTACTCAGATAAAGGCAATCAAGGAAACAAGCTTATCCGCGAATCAAGGCAAGAATGAGATGAAGAAGATGAATTGGAATATAGAACATGACAGTGGCAGTGAGCCAGCACCAATTAGAGGGGGTCCAGTAGACATGTCCAGTCTCGTAGTCGAGCTTGGTCCAATGGAGATACGGACTTTCCTTGTTGAGTTTTGAGTAGAAAATTGCTTATTTTCTACCCAACAAGTTAAAAAGAACTGCTCCATAGAGCCACTAATAGTTCTTTTTAGTCAAATTTATTAATAAATTCGATGTCTGCCAAACAAAGCAGATGTATATTCAGGAAAATAATCGGAGGAAAATGTTTTTCACCTCCCGCTACTGATTATACCACTCTGCCATAAATATGATGAAATGAATCATTTCCTTGACCTTGATTTCCTCTGTCAATACCATATCGTTCTCTTCGATCAATAGCTATTTATTACTTTATCTTCCAACTAGTATTAGCACTCGCGCGGATACGCGAAGTTAACCATGTCAAATATTTGATTTATTTGGATTATATTGAAATCATCTTAAATTTTTTAATATTTTTGATAAATATAGATAATCATTAGCTATTAATTAAGAAACACTATATAAAAAAAAATATATTCTCAAATCTCCTAATTATAATTCTATTTTTCTTTTTGGGACCATTATCGTCGGAGTCATAGATCCTAAAAGTAACCAGGAATCAAAACAATAGCTCATATTTATCACAAAACAATCAAAGGTTTAGACTATGAATGACACTTTGGATACGACTTGACTCTTTTCTTACTACATGAACTCTTATTTGGTGTGTTGATATCTTCCAAAATATTTTTTATTAAAATTTCAGTTTCTAAAACTTTATTTTTCAATAATAATTATTTTTATAATAAATAAGTGAAAATATTATCCTTAATTCAAAACTCATTTTAATCGGCTATCTAAAAATTTACAAATTCATTAGCAAGTGAATTTTCTTTTTCCAGTATGACTTCATTTTTATTTGATATTAACCATATTGAATATCTGAGTTATTTGAATTATATGTAGATAACATTAAAATTAAAACCTTATAGATAATTATAGATAATCGTTAGATAATAATTCAGACACACTACATGAAAAAAGACAAACATTTTCTCAAATCTTGTAATGATAATTTTATGTTTGCATCATTCTCATTTGTCTCATTGGAACCTAAAATAGCCACAAAGCGAAATAATAACTCGTATTTATGGCAAAGCACAAAAGTTGACACAAAATATGAACGATTCTTTGTTTATGACGTGATTCTTTTACTACGACTTAAACTCTTATTTGGTATGCTGTTACTTGAAAAAAAATATTGCTATTTTGAAATTTCAATTTCTAAAACTTTTTATATATATTTCAATAATGATTATCTCTATAACGATGCAAGTGAAGATATTATTCTTAATTAAAATCCACATAATCGGCTATCTAAAAATTTAAATGATTATTTAGCTGGTGAAACTTTATTTCAATATGACTGGCCAACAAGACAATACAAAATTTTCTATCATGTTCCATCAATACTCTAGAGGGGTTATACGATATATCCGGTGTGAAAGTAGACCAACATTTCTATTGGCAAATATTGGGTTTCCAAGTACATGACCAATGATAATCTAGCTGGATATTTATGTAAATATTTCATAAGATTTGGGTTTCTTTATTTTATCTGTGATATGACTTCTATTATAATAACCTTAAAACTCTCTACTAAATTCAAAAATATCCTATCTATTTATTTTTAAATAATATTATATTTTTAAAAAATAAGTCAATTTCGAATAATTTGTTTACATTTTAAAATATATATATTTCACGTCATACTGATATTTTTTTAAATATACTTTTTGTTACACTTTAAAATCGTTATAGAAACCATCAATTATAAACCTATATCCCTCTTGCTGAATTCGAGAAAAAAAAAAACCTTTGACATAATCTAATGATTCAAAACTACTATTCTTCAACAAAAAAAATTATACCCTTACAATATTAACTTGACTGTAATTATATAAAGATGTTTCAGCTTACACCATTCAATTCCTAGAAGGTGCTAATTAAATTTAATGATAACAATTGTATAGCCTAAGTTTTGTTATCTGTTTGATGTCCATTTATACAAATTGACTCTTCAAACAAACATTCTTCAAAAAGAAAAAACACAATTCTTTTTTAGTATTGACAGATTTTTGTGATGTTTCTTACTCCAACATGTGGCTTACTTCATTATATATGTAAGTGAACTTTTATTCAATTTTTAAACTCAATTATGTTATCTAATAAACATAGACGTGTACCATATATATTACATTTATTTTAAAAGAAATTTGCTTTATTCAAATCCAGCTATAGGGTTTTAAAGAACTATAATTATCAGGTTTTAAATGTATAAGAGTTTTATAATTATATGAAGTAGTTTTTTCTTCTTTTCTGCTAGTAGTATTTATATAATTAGAAAAATATAAAAAGTTCCTAACATGATTGCATGTGATCATTAACCGAATTATGTATGATAACATGATAATAAAAGATAAATTTCTCTTTCATTTTAATTTTAATTTTAATTTTTTTATCTATAAATTCAAAATTATCATTTAATTCAAATTCAGTTTATATATATATATATATATATACATATATATATATATATATATATTAAACTAACTTAAATATAGAATATAGTTATCATATATTATTGACATTTATTAGTTTGCCACTTGGCTTAACCATAATGCCAATTATATATGGCAACTTTATTCCTTTAATATATATATAGATGAGAAATTCTTTGTCTAAAAATATAAGGGAGTGTTAAAACCCGGAGAAAATAAGGGACAATAAACGAAAAGATTACTCTCTTTGTCCCATTTCAAATGATATCATTACATATTATGGGATTTAAATAATTTTCTTTTGAGTATGATTTTTGTTTTCCCGTAAAATGATACAGTTGAATTTATACGTGATTTCTATACGAGTGAATTAATTTAATCCTGAAATAATGAAATAATCAAGAAAATACACAACACTTAGCCTTGAAATGAAGATAAAATCACGAAGAATAATAATTCAGAAGCAGAGCTTCCACGTACAACAGTGATGAAAACGAAGAACATGAAAATAAAATTGTATAAAGGTTTTTATTGATGATAACGTAGGTTTGCCAAGAAAGTCGTGTCCTTTACAATGATAACTAAGCTCACTATTTATAGTTGCACCTAAGGAACAAGGTCCTATGATCATGCCCTTCTTTAATGTAAATTGCGAGGGCCATTGAAGAAGGTGTAACAGTGAGCATAATCTCTATGTAACGGGCAACGCACTAAATGCTATAGAATATTCTCCATTAAATGCTACTGGGCGAAGAGTATTTTGTTGCACCTTTATGAGCATTATTCTTTCCGATGACAGACATGACAATTATCTTCGGTTTTAGCTATCCTCCATTTTAGGTTCCATGTGTCCCTCTTGTGGATGGACACGTAGCATAGCATATTTTACCTACACAGATAGTCCCCTGCTTTCCGATGACATAACTTTGTGTCACCGGAAAGCTGGTAGGAGCACTCTTTTTGGCGGGAATTACTATGATTCCCTCTGAAAAGCTTATGACGGTTGATTAGACGCACGTTTAATGTCCCGAACACACGTCAACCCACGATTCAGCATAACTTTTGCCGGTTATCAAGGTAATCATGGCCACGAACTTAGCCGCCTAAACATTTACTTGTACGCATTTTCATTCATACTTCATAACTCTCCAAACTCTCCTCATTCGACTTGCATCCTGTTCTTCAACCTTTCTCCAATTTTATTCAAGCGAAAAAATCTTTTTCTTCTTCCATACAATGGCTTTTTCCTCAATGAATACCGGTTCTACCAAAAAAAAAAAAGCCGAGGACTCTTCTCCTCCAACAGTAGGCACCATCATTCCTAGAAGTCTTGTTATAACAAAAGACTTTGAAGATAAATTTCCTTTTGCTAGCTCTCGTACATGGGCCTTCATTAGGTATCTTTTATCCATCCGTCCTTCTAGCATGCCTGCTGTGAGGGAACACTGTCGCTGCCAAGACCTAACAATTTTCGCTCCCGATATGATGGAGCGATTAATCCTACCCAAGGAGGGTTTTACATACTTTCACGCGTATCCCTTTAATTTGGGTGTGTTTTCCTTGGGTGAAGAACTTAACTCCGTTATTGCGGAGTTCTACCTCCGATATCAGGTGTGTTTGGCACAAGTAAGACCATCTGTGTGGAGGACGGTTGCTTGCCTTCGACATTTGTGCCAAGAGATGGGAGATGAGCTAACCTTATCTCATGTGATGAATCTGTATTCCCCCAAGATCTTCCGCAGAGGAATGATAAATTTCAGCAAGCGCGGTCACCATGCTCTACTATCTAGCATTGAAGACGACAACGACCGTGGATGGATGAAGCGGTTTGTTTTTGTTGCCACCTGCGATATCATTCTGGAAATGGATTCATCCTTTCCGGAATCATGTAACCGCACTTGTAAGCTCCTTGTTTAATATCCCTTTTTCTAGAAATTTCTTCGTATTTGCATTGATCCTCCACCTTTCGCCTGTTTCAGCAACTCGGTGGGTTTCAACTAGGGTTGAAGGCTTGTCCTGGTGGGTCCAGAAAATCTTGGACGTTACTACGCCTCAGACCCGTACATGGAAAGAACTGGCCTTTAAATATGGGTGGAACGCCAAAATCCATGGTAACTCAAACTTGTCTCGTTTTTGCTTTTCACGCTAAGAAATTGATTGACTCATTCTCCTTTTTCCTGAAATCAGGTCTACCTGCGATCTCGATTGTCATCCCCGAGAAGGACGTTTTGGCTGATCTTGTTGACGCGGCGAGGCTGATTCAGGTAGCTCTTACTTGAATAGGTGTCTCCAGGCCTGCTTCGAGCACAAGTATTTCTTCACGGAGTCCGAGCTGGAGAACATGCAACCAAAAATAAGGCGTTCCTTTACGACCGAAGCGGAAAATAAGAGGGAAAAAAGTGATGCCCCCAAATCATCTCTGGAAGTCGTGGTGACCATCCCTCCGCCTGGGCCGGCCATTGATACCGTGATGATTGACGATGATGGAGAAGCTAGTGAGGAAGGAGCTTCTCTACATAGAAGACGACAACCTTCCTCAACTCAATAGTCCGCTCAATCTGTTGAGTTAGTTACACCAGCTGAGGACGCTGTCTCGGCGCTCTGGGGGGAGTATGAAATGGTGGAAAATGCCAAACTCCTGCTTTCGTGTCCCAGTCACCGCGCCCGATATTTTGGGGCTGAGTATCGGGTCCCTTCCATCCTCGGCTGACGAGCAACCAACAACCAGCACTGCGTTTGTTGCATCTGCTTCTCACTCTTCAACTCCATCTTCACTAACACCAGCAACTGCTACATCATTTCCACCTTCATCAACTCTTCTACCAACAACTGATACATCATCTCCACTGGCCGCGTCTGCCCGAGAAAAGGGTGTCCCTCTCCCCCAATCCCCAGTTCATGGGAATTTGGGGAAAACCTATGCTCCCCTCTCAGAAGATCCGCAAAGGAGGAGGACCGTTACTCTCTCGGTCTTCACCGGATGCAATTTGCTATCCCAGCGGTGGATATTGATAACTATTTGAAGCCTTTGGCTTCAGAGAAAGATTGGGAAAAGATACCGGCTCTCTCGGGAGAGTGCTTGTTGAACAATACCATGCACAATATCGCATCGGTACATTCCTTACTTCCTTTGTTATTCCTTTTGCATCTGCTTGAAATATCCTAATTTTGCCTTTCTTGCTTTGTAGGCCAACTTTATTGCTTCTGAGGGCCTCCAAAGGTTGATTGGGGAAAATGAATTACTTACCTCAGCACGGGATCAACTTTTGGCCGAGCGGGAGCAAACTGCCGCTCGACTCTCAGAATTGGAGACCAATGCCAAGAGATTGGCCCGTTAAGGGTTAGATTTGATGAAGCCAGGGCCAAATGGGCTGAAGTCCATAACGTCGTTTTTGCTGCAACCGACCGTGAGGCTGCCTCCGTTGAAAGATTGACTAACTTAAAGGCAACCTTGAATTCCAAAACTGAAGAACTTGTTGTTGCGGGGGTGAAACATGCCCAGTTGGAGGAGAAGTATAGGAAACTATCGAGCACAATAGGCTCTTTAGTTCAACTTTCCGTGACCTTGATGTTAGCCTCAGATCCGTTAGATCCATCGGGGAAAGCCTTTATGCCGAGGTAACCCAACTCAAAGAAGAACTTATGATAACAACACGATAGGGGTCCGAGAACTACTAAAGAAAATCAAGAAACAAAAAAGATGAAAAATTAAAGATAGATTGAATTCAAGAAAGAGTTTCTTGAAATCAAGAAGTCTATTCTTGGAGTTGAATCCTAACAACAACAATTAGCTAACAAAGAACTAATCGCCTTTGGTAGAGACTTAAAAACAAGAAATAGATTGTGAAACCCGACCCTTTAGAATAACAAGAACAACAATAAGCCTAAACTTATCACCTTTCTTGAATACCTAGAAGTGATCTAAGATTTCGAAAGAATTTAATCTTACCACCTTAAGTTGAGTCTTGAAGGTTGAAGAATAAATCCAAGAGTAGCCACACGCAAGAGTGCAAGAAAAATCTCACAATTTTTATTGATATTGTCTATAATAATCTAAGTCTAAAAACAAAGAAGACACCCTTTATATAGAGAGGGGTCACGAAATTGTACCTAAAAAAAAAGGAAATAAAGTCCTAAACTACTTTGGACAACAAGTCCAACTACCTTAGGAAAAGGAAAATACTAGGAAGCAAAACCCAAGTCATTCTTGGAAAGTACTTCCAACAATCTTAGGAAAAGGAAAACATAACCTTAACTAACTAGGAAAGCAATAAATATAGTCCCATAATATATGGAAATAAGTCCCAAACCAATCTTGGAAAGAATCTTGAAAATCTTGAAAATCTTGAAGGAAATTGGCAAGCAACTTGGCACAAACTTGCATTCAACATCTTGAACGGCTATTGTATCCTTCTTGGACATCAAGTAAGTCCTTTTTATGCTATGAAAATGGGGCTTTATGTAGGACTTCATGGGCTTCAAGTTTGGACACATTTTAGGTGCCAAATTGGTTCAAAAGTTGACTGACTAGGACCTTCTTCAAAGCATGTATCTTGGGATCCAATCCTCCTCTTCTTGGACATAAACTTGGGCCATAAAACAATTGTAATATATACCCAATTCATATCTTTTGTCCTTGGGCTCTGTCATCCCAATTAACAACTTCTTTACTTGCACTTGATGTCTAATGACCTTGTTTGGCAACACTTTAGCTTGACATCTTGTTAAAGGCCCTCTTTGAGGTTCCAAAGCTTCATTCTTGTCCTTGAATAGATTTGAGCTTTTTAGGATGCTATCAACTTAAGCACCGAGCGACTTCTCTTGTAGTAGAGAAAACTTACGCTATGTACAACATGAGGAGAAAAACCTTGCAAGAGGCCAAAGCTGGTATCATTGACTTTGATGTTGAAATTGCTAGTGCCCGTGAGCTCGAGTTAGCCGCTAAAAATGGTCTTCCGGCAGAGCCTGCTGCTTCCGGTTCTTCTGGTACTAATTCCAAAACTTTGGGAACTGAAGAGGAAGCGGAAGTCAAGGATGTTGGAGGCAAAATTGGCGAGGGCCAAAATGTTGAGCCATCGGCGGATCCATCCACTTCCCCTGGGGGCGCGAACACTTCTCTTCCTCCGGGTTTCGGAGATGCGGCAGTTTAGTTTTTTTCCCTTTTTCCAACTCTTGTATTTGTGCCATTTTGGCATGTTATTGTAAATAAAAACATCTTTTTGCTCAAGTATTGTTTGAGTCTTTCTTCCGTTTGAACATTTATGCAAGTTTTAATCTTTACATTCTTTTCTTTTTGCTTAAGAGTTTTCCGCAAGTTTTACTGTTTGTTTATTACTATGTGAAGCCTTGGGTGTATTTATCCCGAAAGCATTTTGATTCCGAGCATACGTTTTTCCAAAATCAACCCTTTTCATGAGGGTTTTCATAAGAAAAGGCCCCCTTATGTTCATGGTACTCTTGATGAGGATGTCTCTTGTTCATTACGGAACAAACATTTGAAGTACTTGTTTAACTTTCAAATGATAAAATCAATTTATCGATCATACAAGAAACAAAATGGGAAATAAAAGTACTTTATTTTATTCCTTTCGTTAAAAAACAAAAAGTTCTAAAGTACATAAGCATTCGTTATGTTGAATAGAAATTGACATTTCTTGTAGCTAATTTGTACAACTTGTTTCTACGGGGCTGGTTGCACAATTCCCGATCCTGATGACACAATTATGTTCCGGATTTTTGTGCTATGGTCGAAGTGGCGTTCATTATTGTTGTAATCTCATATCATCCCCCCAGTGTTCAAATGCGAATAATGCAAATTGGAACACAAGGAATCTTGCACTTCGAGGATCCCACTAATGAATTGCTAGGCAATCCTCCACTCAGTAACAAACTTTGCTTCCCCTTAGGAATTTATGCTATAGAGTAAAGTACTATCTAGCAATCCTCTAACAGTTTGCACTTGTGAACGGTTGGGTAATCTTTGCTTTATAGAAAACTTACGTTCTCGATGGGAATTTTTCTGTACAATCCCTATTAATGGTCTTATTGCCACAGTTGAAACTTTCTTCGTAGAATGCTTTCCATGGATTCCTCGTTAAAAATCTTGCAAAAAATTCAATTGGGACAAAAACTAGACGAAGGAAAAATAGTGCAGCGCATACTTCCAGTGCAGACGAAGTTTGTCAGCAATAGTATCTCTTGAGCCGTGCCACATTCCAATTGCTCGGCAACTTTTCTCCATTTTGATCCTCTAACTCGTACGAACCTTTCTCGGTGACAGCCGAGATCCGATAGGGGCCTTCCCAGGTTGGGCCTAACTTCATTGCGTTGAGTTCTCGGGTATTTTGGGTTACTTTTTTTTAGAACCAAATCTCCCACTTTTAAGTAACAAAGGTTGGCTCTTCGATTATGATATATTTCCATTCTATGATTTTGCGCTGCCATCCTTACACGTGCCAAGTCCACGCGCTCATTGAGTAACTCGAAGTTGACCAACATCGCTTCACTGTTTGCTTCCTCGCTTGTCTGGAAATACCTTAAGATAGGCTTCGTTACTTCTACCGTAATTAAGGCTCCATCTCTGTACACAAGGGAAACTGGAGTTTCCCCCTGTCACGACCCAAAACCGATTCAGGTCGTGATGGCACCTAACGGCGAGGTTAGGCAAGCCAACGTACAACTATAACAATAAAAGTGCAGAATATAATGTAACGACCCGGTCTGTCGTTACGTAAAACCTGCATTTTAACTGTTGTTAGTGGCTTAGTATATGTTGATTATTATATTATTAATGTGTTAGAGTTGATAGGCTTGAAATCGAAATGGTTAAATGAGAATTTAGTCACTTAGTCCTTAAGAACAACCTTAAAATGGGAAAAGTCAACTAAGAGTTGACTTATTGGTAAACGACCTCGGAATACGTATTTTATGGTTCGGATAGCTTCGTTAGGTGATTTGGGACTTAGGAGTGTGTTCAGAATATTTTTAGGATGCCCGATGTAGAATTAGGCTTGAATTGGCGAAGTTAGTATTTTGGCGAATTCCGGTTGATAGGCGAGATTTTGATCCGAGGGTCGGAATGGGATTCCGAGAGTTGCTGTAGCTTCGTTAGGTCATTTTGGACTTGCCCGCAAAATTTCAGGTCATTCGGAAATGATTTGGTTGGGTTTTTGATCAAATGCGCGTTTCGGAAGTTTTTGGAATTCTTAGGCTTGAATCCGATGTAATTTTGGTGTTTTGATGTTAGTTTTGATGTTTTTAGAGTGCAAATAAGTTTGAATGATGTTATGGGATATGTTGGTAAGTTTGGTTGGGGTCCCGAGGGGCTCGGGATTGATTTCGGGTGATTAACGGACTCATTTGGACTTAGAACAATTGCTGGTTTTCTGGTTTTTCTGCACAGTGATTTTGTTCACTGCGATCGCGGGTGAAGAAATGCGATCGCATAGAGTTAATATGGTCAGGCTCAGATTTGTTCTATGTGAGCGCATGAAGGGAGGTGCGATCATAGAGTAGAGGGAGGACAAGTCAGTGCGATCGCGTGGAAAAGGCTGCGATCGCACATAGGAAGATACGCGCGTGTGGTTGGCTGGCAATTGCACTGT
>MDKH01013785.1:0-18736 GCA_005239495.1 Nicotiana undulata
CCATCGAGCTATAATCGATGGGCAGGCCCCTATTGGGCAACCTATGATCAGATGGTAAGTTATGTATCGAGTATTGAGCCTATTGTGGTCGAGCGCCAATGAGCGAGCACAGTTGGCCGAGATACATAGCCTAGTATGGCCGAGCGCCTATGAGCTAGCCTACTACGGCAGAGCAGTTATATATATATATATATATATTATCAGTTATATTTCCTATACCGAGCCTTATAGGGTCGGACAACTATTTTACTTATTACATTAAGAGAACTGAGTCAGTATCACCAGGTAAGCATATGTTCATATTATCAGTTCAGTTTCAGCTTTCTTTATACTGTTTTACATACTTGGTACACTATTTCATATTGACGTCCCTTTTGCCTGGGGACACTGCGTTTCATGCCCGCAGGTCCCGATAGACAAGTCGAGAGCCCTCCAAGTAGGCTATCAGCTCAGCGGAAGATGTTGGTGCGCTCCATTTGCTTCGCAGTTGCTCGTTTGGTTAGTATAATTTAGATGTGTATTGTTTTATGGCTGGATTCTGTCCGGACTTTATTAAAATTATGTATTCTTAGAGGCTTGTAAAAAAATATCATGTACGTAAAAGATTGTATGGCCTTGTCGTCCTATGTTTGGTATACAAGTGGAGATTGGGTCTTATAGGCCCGTCTACCTTATGTATAAGTTGGTATCTCACGTTGTATTCTACTCATATCACGGAAGCCTTCCAACTCATTTATCTACGAATGTATGATACGTTATGTTGGTACCCGGTTGAGTAAAGTATCGGGTGCCCATCGCGGCCCATCTGTTTGTGTCGTGACAAAAGTGGTATCAGAGCAGTTTTGTCCTAGAGAGTCTTCAAGACGTGTCTAGTAGAGTCTTGTTTATGGGTGTGTTGTGCTCCACACTTATAAGCAGGATGCTAAAGGGTATTTAGGACTGTCACTCGTTCTTCTTACTCTAGATCGTGCGGTAGATCTCAGTTGTAAGAACTCAATTTTCTAAACTCTATCTTATTCGTAATACAACGATGCCTACATCCAGAAAGACGGTTGGTAAGAGATATAGCTGTGGAAGGGTTGAGTCAGATGAACTTAATTTTTGCATCATGCTTATGATGAGTAAATTAGAGGCCTTCAGCAGCTCATGCGTGTACTAAAAGGTGTATGGTTCTTGATAAGGAACTTTTAGGAAAGAATACTTATCTACTCTTACGGTAAAAAAGAATAATAGAATCAAGAGTTAGACACGAGTTGCAACAGGTAAAATAAGCAAGGTGATGAAGGGTACGAGGTACCCAGTTAATAAAGATTATCCTTATTTACCATTCAGGAAGAGAAATATAAGGATTGTGAGTTACTCTCAACAGTAATAGATGTATGTACAATCGACCACACTTACCTCAGTCATGCCTTGTGGGAGATAACAGATATGGTTTAAGAGAAGGACAAGATAGTAGGATCCGACTCGGTTAGAGTAACCCAAAATGATGAATGGATGGTTTGCGTTAGTTGACATTTCCGAAGGATATTACAAAGATGCTAATAGATCTCCTTGTGAGACACCTAGATGGTGCACTCTAAGATAATATAGCTAGATATGAGTACTACACAGATAGGCACTGGAAGCCTCCAAGGGATAAATATTACCTTGGTATGGCTCCAATCCCTAGTAGAGCAAGGACATTGAGCAACCCGAATAGTCGATGGATGAGGCAAGGGGAGCAAAAGAATGTCTTGTTCAAGTTTTTGGAATAAAGTAATAGATATAAATGTTAGCAGGAAATAATGAGAGAGGTAATGATGCATTATGAATAAGATGTGATACATGGATGACAGCGGTAGATCAAAAAGATGGAAGTATTACAGAATCCATAGTCAAGTAAAGGAAAATACAATAGGTGATAGGCCTTGAGACAACAAAAGAGTATAGGCCATAAAGTCATATCCTCATTTCAAGAAATAAGTTCGTGACTCCAACGCGACTACCTGAAAGAAAAGTTAAACCCTAGAGTAATAAGAACCATTATGGGCTGGTGAACATGATAAACTAAACATGAATTAGGGACTGAGTGATTGATAATAGTCAGCATCACAAGAATTTCAAATTTTTCTCCGGCAATAACAGTATCGACAACAAAAGAAGATTCATGAGAAATTCAGAGAATGGTCATTCGGGAAGACGCTTCCCTGAAGCAAGAAATGTGAGCAGATTTCACCTTAAGAGATTGTATGTGCCAGTCATACTAAGTTTCACCCTCGTGAGTAAGGAATTTTTCTATCCTTGGTATGAGAGGATTACCGTAAGGCGAGTAAGGGTCATCAATGATGTGAAATGATGCCAAAAATGAAGAGGTAAAACTTCTATAGGTAGGTCATCGTAGCTCCAACTCTTATTACTCCCCAAAAGGGGGAAATATGGAATGATGTGGCGTTAAGCAAAAATTAAGTGGTTTTAGTAATTATGGAATGGTAAAGGAAGAATGCGAAAAAAATGAGAAAAGGGATGAGATTGCATTTATTGAACCTAAAGATATGCTAAGATTCCAGAATATTATGCAAACATGACGTTATGGAGAGGAAGTAAAGGTTCCTGCACGAAATGTTATTGATAGATAAGGAGTTGGTGCGAGCGGTAAGTTAAAACAAAGGAAATAACCCAGGAAAGATTACACAGAAAATTGATATGAGAATGGGCCAACGAGTAGTTGGTAGCTGATTAAGGAAGAGCTTAGTTATGGCTAAAAAAGAGGTTACAGACGAGTCAGCAGATCGTGCAAGATAAACATAGTAAAACCCAATATAGTGAATTCAGTCTCGCAGTAACGTCATTGTAATACTTGAGAAGTATTAAGATAAGAGTGGGGCTATTAAAGGTACCGTATGAGTATTGTGGGAATGAAAGATAGTGCCACTGGAAAGGCAGTCAAAATATCAGTTTAGAAGAAACCGTACAAGAACAAGGGTGTGGAGGTAAGTAACTATGGATAATTGTAGGCAAAAGGACATAAAATTTTTTATTGGGTATACGTTGTAATCAGCTTGCAGCTTTACAAGAGTTAGAGGGCCATCCCTAAGTACTACGGTGAAAGACTAGCTGAGGAGATGAGGAAAAAGGCTTCAATCTAAGCACATTAACCTAAAGAGGAAATGGTCTTGTAACAACAGTTTCACAACAACATTGTACGTCTTACATATGAAAGAGGAACCTACCATGGCTAGTGAACAGGAAGTAAAGTCAAAAGTAATATTCCAGATCATATGAGTTGCACAAAAATTCCGGCATGCGTGGGAACTAAGATAAGCTAAGCATGGTCGCAACAAAGAGGCAGAAAACCAGGAAAAGTAATAACTTATGTTTAATGAAAGTTGAGAAGGAACGAAAGGAACTATTCGATCAATGATCCAGAGTTGGTTACGTTATAAGTGCACTTGCGATTCCAGAATATACATATATGTTGACAACCACACAGCCGTAGAAGACCCCAATATAAGTTTTTAAAAGATTATATCCTGGATATTCTATCACATCCATGGAGTACTAAAGTAATACCTAATACTATGGGCCGTAGATCGGAAGATACCTTAAGCCTACACGATGGTTGATCAAAGGGAAGAGGAAACTAAAGAGTTACATCAACTAAGTAAATCGGGAGTCTGATTATTGAACCTAAAAAATTATAGAAATCGTGGTCGAGAACATTGCAGGTCCAACCTTAATATCAGAGGTACAAGAGAGATATTACGACAACCATAGTCTATAACTGCTCTTTGATAAAGCTAGTTAGAAAAGTAACAGCCTCATAAGAAGTCAGTATGAAGCTCCCACCGGATTGTAGTATTATAATAAAGGTCCAAGCTGTGGATATGAATCATACTTATGTGGAAGGGAGGTTATGAAAGAGATACAAGATGTGATGCGAGATTTTAAGGTAAGTAAGTTAAAGGTGAGCAACGTACGAGATACTCAAATGCAGAATTTTGTGAATAGTCCATACTTCGGATAGAAGGCTAGAAGCACAGGTATTCAGTATCCAAGAACGATAGAAGCATCGTCAATGGTATATTTTCCAACCTATGGTTTCTAGGTACCGAGAGATCTAGCCAATAAAGTAAAGAAGAGATAGGGGTAATGATTTTGATGTCTCGCAAGATGTTCCAAAATAATATAAGGAAGTCTATGGTGAAGCAAGATTGCGAGCAGTATAAATGGATCTATGTAGGTCGCAAGCTAAAGCATGATAAAGCGACAAGGTTTTAAGAAGACAAGAGTAAGAACAAGAAATGGTGAGTGAGAAGGTGACGAAAATGAATAAGTTCTCGGGGTTAAGCCTATGAAAACAAGAGAGCTGATAGGTTCTCTTAGTTATAGAAGGCTTAGTACAACCGAATGAACTCAAAGGAGTCTAAGACCAGTAGCATTTAGAAAAGATAGAATTCTGCCCTGGTAGTAAAATGAAGGTGTAATTGTGGCAGATAAAAGATAACATTTGGTCCTTCGATTGAATTATGATTTGATGAAAAAAAGGGAGAAGGAGGAAAGATTTTGTGGATGCTACGAGATAAGAATAGCCCCATAGGTGAATCATATCGAGATACTATGAAATACAATTATGGAAATCACTTCAAATATTCATCGATGCAATGTAAGCCCTAGTGGAAAGGTTTTAGGTAAGAAGTTTCAAGGTATCAGTGGTATATTATAGGTCAATATTGCGGCAAATCATAATGCATGGACAAAAGTCACAAAGTATGAGCTGAGATTAGGTCGTCATTCTTAAGATGAATAGCAATGAGGAAAAATTAAAAAAAAATGTAATTTATACATATGGGATAAGCAACAAGAGTTAATTGGAATTTGGTAGTAGTATTGTTACCGAGGCGACTTTGCCAAGGTTATGTAGATCCCAAAGAGTTAAAATCCCCCCAACGTGACAAGATTTCCTAAGCTCTCTAGATAACTAATAACGAAATGGGAAAGGTGTCACACCTTAAAGTGACACCAAGCTTTCAACGAGGGACCCACCCAAACTAAGAATAACAATCTCAAATTAAAATTCAATCGCTACACAACTTCTGAAATAGAAACCAATTTGAAGATGCTTAAAGTCATGATTGTCTATAATTGGTTGTTGATGCTGGAGATCAATTCTTTGAGAACCATAAAATGCTTTTGCCAACCAACAAGCAAACATATACCTACATGATCAGAGAAGAAAAGAGGGTAGTTTAAATTGGTACCCAACTAATTGTGAATTATAATTTCGTTATTTACTTGGGAGCACAATTTGCGATCTAGTATTATATTTTGCGATTCTAAAGAAGTACGGTGCAATCTTTTCCAAAAATATCATACATATTTTTCCCTACTCATGTATGTTAAGGCTAAGACCTTCCTTCATTTTAGCATGATCTCGTCATTATATAAGTTTGACAACGAGGCATAAAGAAAAATTTGAATTTACATATATTTTTCTAGTCTCGCAAGTTACAATATTCTCTTTGTCGGGACTTCATATTCATATGAGTATTTCCTTTTTCCAGTCAAGAGAGTAGAGAGTATATATATACAGTATCAAAGTAGTTTCATAACCATCGAGATATAATTGATGGGCAGGCCCCTATTGGGCAACCTCTGATCAGATGGTAGGCTATATATCGAGCCTACTGTGGCCGAGCGCTTACGGGCGAGCCCAGTTGGCCGAGATACAGATCCTAGTATGGCCAAGCACCTATGAACGAGCCTACTACGACAGAGCACTTATATATATATATATATATATATATATATATATATATATATATACACACAGAGCCTTATAGGGCCGGACAACTATCTTACTTATTACATTAGAGGAATTATGTATGTATCACCAGGTAAGAATATGTTCATATTATCAGTTTAGTTTTAGATTTCTGCATACTGCCTTACATACTCGGTACACTATTTCGTACTAACGTCCCTTTTTCCTGGGGACGCTGCGTTTCATGCCCGCAGGTCCCGATAGACAAGTCGAGAGCCCTCCAAGTAGGCTATCAGCTCAGCAGAAGATGTTGATGCGCTCTATTTGCTTCGAAGTTGCTCGTTTGGTTAGTATGATTTAGACGAATATTGTTTTATGGTGGGAATCTGTCCCGACCTTTATGAAAATTATGTATTCTTAGAGGCTTGTAAACAAATATCATGTACGTAAAAGATTGTATGGCCTTGTCTGTAATGACCCGACCGGTCGTTCTGAGATCCAGCGCGTCGTTCAGTAGTTAGGAGTCACGAACAGCTTCATTTTAGGTATATTGACTTGTGCATATGGTCGGAATTGAAATTCAGGAAGATCGGAGTTGAATTTAAAGGAAATTCTCATTTCAGAAGTCTTAAGTTGAAGAAATCAAGTAAGGCTGGGATTTTGCGTAAACGACCTCGGAATAAGGTTCCAACAGGTTCGTATGATGATTTCGGAATAGGGCGTATGTCCGGAACAGGTTTTGGATAGCCCGGGAGCAGTTCAACGTATATTGTGGAAAGTCAGTATTTTAAGAAAATTTTCTAAGTTTGACTTGAAATACATTTCAATTGTACTGATGTCCGTTTGGGACTCTGAGTTTGGGAATAGCTCCGTATGGTGATTCAGGAGTTGGGAGCGCGATCGGAAGTGAATTCGGATATCCGGAAGTCAATTTAAGGTCATTTGGCTAAAGATAGAAAACTGAAGGTTCTTGAAGAATTTGACCGGAAATGGAAATTTTGATATCGGGGTCAGAATGTGATTCCGAAAGCTGGAGCAGGTCTGTAATGTCGAATATGACGTGCCTGCAAAATTTGAGGTCAATCAGACGTGTTTTGATCGGTTTCGGCATCAAATGTGGAAGTTAGTAATTTCCAAGTTCATAAAGTTGAATTTCGGTGTGATTAGTGATTTCGGCGTTGTTTAAGATGATTTGAAGCCCCGAGAAAGTTCGTGGGATGTTATGGGACTGAGTCGTGTGTTTGGAAGGGGTCCCCAGGGCCTCAGGTGTCTTTCGGGGTGGTTTCGGGCCATTTCGGGTTGAATTATTGTTGCTGGTTTTCTGGTGCTGATGGTGTTCTATGCGATCGCAGCCTTTGCTTTGCGATCGCAGGGAAGGAATTGAGGGGCAGTGGTTTTGGTCTATGCGATCGCGGATTTTTGTGTGCGATCGCGGAGAAGGTCTGGGCAGAGCAGTGCGATCGCAGGCCTGCTACTACGTTCGCAGAAGAGAGCGAGTGAGGGTACTAGAGATGACCTGTGCGATCGCATGTCTATTGGTGCGATCGCAGAGGAGGATCTTGGGTGGCCTGTGTGATCGCAAAGGCTCTCCTGCGATCGCCGAGAAGGCCTGTGCTGGGCAGAATGATATTTAGCGGGTTTTGGCCATTTTAACTCATTTTACATATGCCATGGACGGACTTTGAGAGCATTTCAAGGAAGATTTCAACCAAGCTTCAGAGGTAAGATCATTCTACTTATTTCTAAGTTAGATACAAGATTATTACATGGATTAGAACATGCAAATTAGGGAAAATTTGTGAAAAAATTAGTATTTTGAAGAAAACCTAGAAATTTGGAAATTTTGATTTTAGCCACGAATTGAGCATGAATAATTGAGTAAAATGTGTAAGTGAATTAGTAAAGCTTCGGGTAGAGACTTTCTTCAAGAAATTTTGAGGTCCGGGCACGTGGGCCCGAGGGCATTTTGGTCATTTCATTGAGCCGGGCTGAGGAACTTTGTAATTTGAATTGGTTATGATCTATTGAGTATATTTTCATTGAATTATCGTTATTTGGATAGTTTGGGAGCGTGCGCATACATTTTTAGTCGTCGTAGAGGCTTGGAAGCCGGTGATGAATCTTCGGAGCGAGGTGAGTCTCCTTTCTAACCTTGTAAGAGGGAATTGTCCCCTTAGGTTTTCTACATGCTATATGTAATTGTTTGTTGGGGCTACGTACGTACCAAGTGATGAGAGTCCGTACGTAGCGGCTACTATTGTTATGTACGGGTAGTTAGGCCCCACATCATGCCCTGTATACATCTTGTAATGAATTATATGTATGATATAATATCCTGTTATGTGGTTTTGTTTCTATAAGATTTATGGATTTTAAAATAATATGGAAGGAAAATTCTTTTCACGAAAAAATATTATGAAATGAATTGACTTACGGGAAGTAATATGAACGAAATTATTTATGGAAAGTATTATGAAAGGAAAAGAAATGACTTATAAGTTTTGTACTCATGTAAGATATTATTGTTTCCCCGAGCTTTCATTTACTTAAATAATGGGAAAGGATTGTGGTGAAATGAACTTTAGATTTTGTGTGCGCAAATTGTCGCTTCGTAATTTACATCCCGCGAGCGATATGTAACTTTCTTCACTCTTATGGGAGCGGGCCGTACGCCACAGGGGATTATAGTGCACTCTTGGTACGGGCCGGTCGATCCCTGGCAGTGCACAGGGAACTAATTAAGAATGCACTCTTGGTACGGGCCGGTCGATCCCCGGCAGTGCATGGACGAATTTATGCTATGATATGATATGATTACATTGATAGACACACTCTTGGTACGGGCCGATCGATCCCCGGTAGTGCGTAGGCATGATTATATGTAAGCATGCACTCTTGGTACGGGCCGGTCGATCCCCGGCAGTGCATAGATGTTCTTGATATGATTACGTAAGCATGCACTCTTGGTACGGGCCGGTCGATCCCCGGCAGTGCATATCTATTCTTCCTTATGACCCCGGCCGGTTGTCTTACTCATGTGTGCGCATGACTGTTTGGTACCGTTTTCCTGATTTATGATTTGACAGATGCTTGGGGAAAAGAGATAGGTGAGTTGTTACTACTTTCAATATTTACTTGGAAACTATGTATTCTCTTCACATTCGTGGTGCACTCTTTACATGTCTACTGCTCTCCTTATATCCTGTTTTATACTATTACTGTTGGACCTTAGTGAGTATCGAGTCGACCTCTCGTCACTACTTCTTCAAGATTAGACGGCATACTCACTGGGTACATATATATGGATATGCACTCATGCTACACTTTTTGTGCATTTTGTTGCACAGGTACCCTCATAGTGCAGTGATTGATTCGAAAACTTACTCAGGTTGCATTGTTCCGTGGCGTTCCGCAGCTAGCAGAGCCTCCCATCTATGTCCCTATGCTTTTATCTTTATTACCTTTGTCCAATTTAAATTCTCGAAAAAGAGTTGTATATTTGTATAAATTCTTAGAAATTGCTCATTTACTTGTGTCACCGGGTTCTGGGAAAGTGTTGGTATTTCTTGTACTGCATTAAGTGGATTATCTGCCGTATTTAGTTTACAAGCATTTGCTTTATTATTTGATTATAAATGCAGAAAAAGACATGATTTTGAAAGTGTAAGCAGGACGTTGTTTGAACTGGTTCAGGGATTGGCTTGCCTGACAGTGTGTCCGGCGCCATCACAACCCATAGGTTTTGGGTCATGACATTGTCGGCCTATGTTTGGTATACAAGTGGAGATTTGGTATTATAGGCCCGTCTACCTTATGTATAAGTTGGTATCTCACGTTGTATTCTACTCATATCACGGTATCCTTCCAGCTCAGTTATCTATGATAGTATGATACGTTATGTTGGTAACCGGTTGAGTAAGGTATCGGGTGCCAGTCACGGCCCATCGGTTTGGGTCGTGACATTAGTCCCATGAAAATAAAGCAAATAGTAGATGGTAGAAAAGTTTTCTTAGATGGTAGTAGATTCAGTATCGTGGTTGTCATGAAGACTGTGATTCCGAGGTGTGCATGTTCCTCGTTCATGCATTCAAAGAAAAATCGTGAGTTCTGTAATGAGGGATGTCCGTTCGTGCATTCGTCAGCTTGCTTGGCTTGCTTTTGCTCGGTCTGGAGATCTTGTCCAAATCATCGGGGGTAGCGTTTGCTAAACAGAGTTATTTCACAAGCAAGCATGCATAGTTTTCAAAGACATAGTAAAATATATTATTTAAGAAATTGGTTAGATGAACTAGTGACTGTGACACGACCCGAGACATTGCAACCTCGCTTGCTGTAGAATTTTGAGGGTCCTCCTCAAAATTCTGCCCCAGTTAGCTGGACAAACGTTTCTGATTGTTGTATATGTTGTGATCGGCTGAACTTGCTTCGAAATTTTGAGGGTCCTCCTCAAAGTTCTTCACAGTTTCGGGTTGCGCGGAAAAATAGAAATTTTATTTAATTGTGACCAAACCCACATGGCTGCCTACGTATCCCCTCTTAAACGGTAATCAGGTCGAGCGTAGTTCAAATTACATCATATGCGGAAAACATAAACGACTAGATGTAATATCATATCTACCAAGGTGATCTTGTTGCATTGAGCTCATTCAGCGGCACTTTTATCATATCTGCATGTACTTGACATTGATAGCATCTTCGGACATACGGTATGCAATCTGTCTCCATGGTCATCCAGAGATAATCGGCCCTTAGTATCTTCTTGGCCAAGTCAAAGCCATTTATATGCGGGCCGCAGGTCCCAGCATGTATCTCCTCTAGTAGTTTAGAAGCTTCTTTTGCGTCGACACACCCTAGTAACCCCAAATCAGGAGTTCTTTTGTACAGGGTACCTCCCGCTATGGAAGAAATTGTTGGACAACCTCTGAAGCGTACATTTCTAAGTATGACTTGCATGCTCCGGGTATTCTTCTTTTTTTCAAATACTCTTTGTTGTCGTGAAACCAAGGCTTCCCTTCTGTTTCTTCTTCAAAATGGGCACAATATGCTGGCTGGCTATGGATCCTTACTAGGATAGGATAAATGAAGTTCTTTTTGAGATGCTGTATCATGGATGACAAAGTGGCCAATGCATCAGCAAACTTGTTTTGAATCCTTGGAACATGCCGAAACTCTATCTTCGTGAACCTTTTCTTCAATTCATTCACATGGTGCAGATATGGCAATATTTTGGAATTCCTGGTTGCCCATTCTACTTGTACCTGGTGCACAAGCAAATCTGAATTACCGATTACCAACATCTCCTAAATATTCATACTGATGGCCATGTTGAGCCCTAGTATGCAAGCCTCATATTCCGCCATGTTGTTGGTGCAAGGAAATCTGAGTTTGGCAGATACCGAATAATGTTGGCCAGTTTTCGATACCAAGACAACTCCAATGCCGACTCCTTTAAAATTTACCGCACTGTCAAAGAACATCATCCAACCATCGTAATCCTCAACAATGTCTTCTCCTATGAATAGTACATATTCATCGGGAAAAAACGTTTTTAGGGGTTCATATTCTCCTTCCACAGGATTCTCATCAAGATGATCTGCCAGTTCCTGTCCTTTGACTGTTTTCTGAGTCACATAAACAATGTCGAACTCACTCAACAGGATCTTCCACTTAGCCATCTTGCCGGTGGGCATGGGTTTCTGAACGATATACTTAAAAGGATCCATCCTTGATATGAGGTATGTTGTGTAATCACAGAAGTAGTGCCTCAGCTTTTGAGCTATCCAGGTCAGAGCGCAACGCAGCCATGGTTGGAGTGAACTTCTTACTTAGGTAATAGATAGCCTATTCTTTTCTTCATGGCTCGTTGTGCTGCCCCATAACGCAGCCAAAAGATCCATCTAATACTTCAAGGTAGAGTAGCACTGGTCTTCCTGGATCTGGTGGGACCAAGACTGGTGGTGTTGATAAGTACTCCTTGATCTTGTTGAAAGCCTTTTGACAATCTTCCGTCCAACTAGTTGCAGCATCTTGAATATCGACTTACATATGACTGTGGACTGTGCTATGAACCGGCTGATGTAGTTTAGCCGTCCCAGAAAACTCATTAAATCCTTCTTACTCTTTGCCAGTGGCAGCTCCTGGATGGATTTTACTTTTCACGGATCCAATTCTATCCCTCGGCGGCTGAAAATGAACCCTAGTAACTTTCTGGAGGAACCCCGAATGCACACTTTGCGGGGTTTAATTTCAAGTTGTACTTCCGCAATCTGTCAAAGATTTTCCTCAAATCTGCTATATGATCCCTGGCTTTCTTGGATTTGATGATGACATCGTCCACGTATACCTTGATCTCCTTATGTATGAAAGATGGTAGTCATAGCCCTCATCTAGGTGGCCCCAGCATTCTTTAAGCCGAATGGCATCATCTTATTACAGTACACTCCCCATGGTGTGATGAAAGATGTTTTCTCCGCGTCCTCTTAGTCCATCCAGATCTAATGGTAACCGGTGAAGCAATCTACAAAGGACTGGAGTTCATGCGTGGTGCAATTTTCGATTAAGATGTGTATGTTTGGAAGAGGGATATCATCCTTCGGGCTGGCTCTGTTGAGATCCCGATAGTCGACGCAGACTCTGATCTTCCCTTCCTTCTTCGAAACTGGCATGATGTTGGCTAACCAAGTTGGGTATTCAACCACCCTGAGGACATTTGCCTTAATTTTCTTAGTAAGTTCCTCCTTGATTTTCAGACTCATATCAGGTTTGAATTTCGTGAGTTTCTACTTCACTGCGGACACATCAAGTTTGTGGGTAACTTATGAGCCACGATAGACGTGCTCAACTCGGTCATATCATCGTATGACCATGCAAATATATCCTCATACTCTTTCAAGAATTGTGTGTACTCTTCCTTTTCTGACGCGACAGGTAAATGCTGATGCGGGTCTCTTTGACAGTTTCACAATCTCCCAAGTTGATTATTTCTATTTCGTCTAGATTGGATTTTGGCTTGTTTTCAAAGTCTTCCACACGATTTCCTTGGGTATGACATCTTTTTCTTCCAAACCACTATCCTTCTGTTGCGTTGTCTCATTGCTTGTCACAGTTGTCGGTTCATCGAGATATGAAATAGTAATGCTGTATAGATAATTTGAGATAAAATGGTAATAATAAACATCAATTCATTCAAAGAGTCAAACAAATGCGATTTTCAATAATTAAAACATCGTTTTGGAATATTGGAAATATTATTTAAAACAAAAAAAATACAAAAGGGAAATCATTATTTTTCTCAGAAAATAAAATAGATAGTGTTGTTCTGCCTTGCTACCCCGGGACTCGTCGGGCCCTGGATGGTCTGACGGTCCAATTGTTGAGGAATGATCCTCTCTCCATAGTTCGGATGGTTGGGCCTTCCTCTTCCTCCTCCTAAAAAACAAAACAGCAGTCCATGTCATCATCCTCTAGGAATAGGTTCCTCAAGTCGACCAATGCTTCTTCCTCCTCTGATACCCATATAACGTCGGTCTGCTGGAAAGTCTGACTCAGGTGCGGTAACGGCTGCTCAAGTGGAAGTACGGACCATGTCACAGTGGTGACCAGTTTCTATATTCTTGCCAGGTGTATCGGTATCCCAGCCCAAAAGTGGTACCATGGCGCTTTGGCTGTATTGGTTTGGTGATGCCCCGAAGGTTTTTACCAAGACCCTTGTCGGGCTCATACCCTCTCCAATTCATCAAGCTCACTATCTTACTATCCTACCACTTATCTTTGTCGATTGCATTGACCAGCTCGATATGATGATATGTTTCTCCACCTAGCCTCCTTCTATTTTCAACCACTAGTATGGTTTGAGGGGTGTAAATAAGGTTACTCCCATCTCCGTGGATAATCACTTCTTGGTGGTTCCATTCGAACTTCACTGCCTGATGCAAAGTCGATGCTACAGCCCTAGCGGTATGTGTCCATAGTCGTCCCAATAATAGGTTTTATGATGCCGATATGTCCAGCACATGAAACTCGACATCAAACAATGTAGGCCCCATTTGAAGATAGATATTAATTTCCCCGATGGTAGCTCTCTAAGACCCTTCAAACTCCTTCATATTCATAGTCCCCTCTCGGATCTCATACAGGCCTTTGCCCAACCTCTTCAGTGTTGTTAATGGGCAAAAATTAAGTCTGGATCCCCCATCGATCAGAACACTTGCAATGAAATTGTCTTCATATTGCATTGTAATATTTAATTCTATATGTGATTCAAACCCTCAGGTGGCAACTCGTCCTCGTGGAAGGTAATTTTGTTACTTTCAAACATATGCCCCACCATATTACCCATTTCTCCGCCGGTGATGTTGTAAGGCACGTATGCTTCACTCAACACCTTTATGAGAGCATTCCTGTGTACTTTTGAATTATGTAATAGCGATGGGATAGATATTTGAGCAGGAGTCTTGTTCAGATGGTCGATGACCGAATACTCCCTCGTTTGCACTTTTCCCGAGAGGTCATCTGGGCTTGTTTCAATAATGGGTGGCCTGTTAGAGGCCTGCTTGCTAGATTCTCCCAAATGCTCGGGTGTATAGACTCTTCTTGTTCTGGTCATCCCTTGTGCAGCGCCATATTCTTCCATTTTGGTCTTTCCTTTTCTTCTAGCTTCGTCCACATAATCCCATGGTACAACCTTGGTGTCGAAAGGCGATGTGGTTGATTTTGTTAGTGTAAATGGTGCGGCTACTTCCACATCAAACGGGGTAAGTGCAGATGCAGGTGGTGCTACATCAACTTCAAATGGGACTGATGCAATTACCTTGACCTCCACTGGCAATTGTATCTGCACTATGATGGGGTTGAGTGTGACAGCGGGTTTCTTGGGATCGTCACCCTCTTTGATAAGTCCAATTGATCCTTCTGGATCCTATTCCTTATCTATTTCTATCACATTTATACCCTCACCCCTATGATCTGGATCCCAGATTCTTTGCCTGGATGACCTTATTATCAATCAATGTATGGATTTTATCTTTCAATTTTCATGCCAGGATGATATACACATGACTTATTTTGGTTGACCCATTGGGATGAATTATCAATGGCCACAGCAGGGATGGGAGTGACATAACCAGCAGCCTTCAACCTTTCATACAGCTGGTCAATGGGTTCAGCGATGGCAGTGTATTGTTTTGGTGGTCTGCGATCAAAGTTAGGTCGAGGTCTTGGGTAGTTTTGACGAGTGGGAGGTGATTGAAAATGAGATGGTTGGGAGTTATAGGTGTGATAAGCAGTGGCTGGTTGGGAATATCTGGGAGGTCATGGTTGATATGTGGGTAGAGGTAATGGTTGATATGTGGGTAGAGGTGATGGTTGATATGTGGGTGGAGGTGCTTGGTATGTAAGTGAGGAGGTTTGATATACAAGTGGAGTTTTGGGTCCTTGGGCGACCATCACTGTTCCCGAATCCTTCTTCTTCGATATACCTTATGACTGTAATGCTTTAATAGTGTCCTGCAATGCCTCAAAGTTAGTCACCATCCCGTTTTTGATGCCTTCTTCGATCCTTTCCCCGAGTTTGATGATATCGAAGAACTTATGGTTTTCAAAAACCATTAACCTCTCATAGTACTGCGTGTCCTGTGCTCTGACAAAGAATTTGTTCATATGTTCCTCGTCCAGCGTCGACCTGACTTTGGTTGCTTCTGACCTCCAACGAGTAGAATACTCGCGAAAGGTCTCAGTAGGTTTCTTCTTAAGATTCTGAATGTAGAAGACATCTGGTGCATTTTCTGTGTTGAACCGGAATTTGTCCATGAAATGAGACACAATACTCACCCAGTTGCCCTATTTCTAAGGATCCTGGCCGATGTAACATGACAAAAGCATCTCCTGTAAGACTCCTCATAAAAAGCTTCATCCAGATCCTTACGTCTTTTCCGACCCTTACAAGCTTGTCACAGTAATTTCTCATATGAAACCTAGTACCACCAGTTCCATCAAACATTTTGAACTTGAGAGGTTTGTAACCATCTGGCAGTTCCACATCTGGATGTATGCATAGATCTTCATAATTCAAAGCTTTATCCCTTTGCCTCCTTCAGCTGCTCGTGTACCGGATGATGAAAATGTGACCATCACACCTATGTATTTAACTGATGATGCAAAAGTGTGGTGGCGTACACTAGTTGTGGAAGTGGAAAGTGCTGGGATGTCAAGGATTGAAACTTGGGAGATGCTGAAGAGGAATTAAAATCTCAATTCCTTCCAACCAACTCATTATAGGTTGCAAGAGATGGACTGCGTAGCTTGAAATAAAGTGGCACTGTGAGGGAATATGTTAAGGAATTATCTTTCTTGATGTTGAATGTAAGTAATATGGAAAAAGAAGACAAGTTGCATAACTTCATGAGTGGATTGAAGGGATGGGCGCAATTAGAGTTGAGAAGGAAGAATGTTCAAAGCCTCTCTACTGCTATTGGGGCGGCGGATGTGTCGGCTGATTTCAACTAAGGTGATGACCCTGCTGAATCTTCAAATTCCGACGAAAGGAAAGACAAGGCAAGGGAATGGGAAAAAAATAGGAAAGGCCAAGCAGCTAAAAATGAAGGATCTGCAAAGAAAGGGAGACAAGCGGAGACTTCCAATGGCAAGGAAAGAAGCGGCAAGTTCTAAGGCTGTTTTACTTGTGGTGGACTGCACTTGAAGAAGGACTGTCCGGTGTAGGCTAGGGTGAATGCTATGTTGGCTGCAGAAAAATAGGAACGAATGGCGGAGGCAAATGCTATTGTGGTAGATGTGAATGGAGCAACAGGGGCGTTGTATGTCAACAACTCCTTGGGGATGATTAATTGAGTTGGCTCGACGAGAACGTCGATTTCAAAGGGTTCAGGTGGTTTGTTAGGGGCTTGAACCTTTGACATCGGGCTTGGCGCGATATTGACAAGGATTGGGCGTGATGGCCTTGCCATTGGCCTATGTGCGGGCAAAACGATCATGCGGGCAACGGACAAGACATTGTCATGATGGCTGTTGTGGGAAAGTATTGGCCAAGGTCTTGGGGCAGGAAAGACATGCTTGGAAAAGGCTTAACAAGGCAGTGTGGGTAATGTTGGGGTGGCATGGCATGGCATGAGCGCCAAAGTCAGTGGCTAGGGGCAATTCAGGTTGTGGTAGTGCCAAGTACGGGCTAAGCTAGGGCACGAAAGTTCAGGATGATGGCAAAGGCTTTCAATAACTAAGGCAAGGCTATGTGAAGGAAAATACAAGCAATGGCACGGGTAAAACAATGGTTGACATGGGCAAGGCAGAAACTCGGCCAAGTCATGTGCGGGCGACAGTGGCGTCGGGCGTGTGCGGCAAAATCATGGGCGGCAGGTTGCAGGCAAGACATTGGTGCAGAGCAATGCCAAGATGCACCAAGGTTGGGCGCAATGCCAGCCTTGGGCGTGAAGCAACTGACCAAATCAAATGGCACATGCAATGCCTATGACAAAGAAGTTGGCGGTTACCTTTTCATAACCACTTGTACTCATGACGAATTTATGCTTGTATGCACAATCATTTATTGTAGAACATGGCCTAAGTAGTTGGGGATGTCAACTACAAGTTAGGAACTTATTTAGCCTTAGCCCGACAAGTGGAAAAAGTTGTAGACAACAAGTGTCCATGTGTTTTCAAGTCCTAGAGGCTGCATATGTGCTATAAATAGGTACCTTTGGACTTAGTCAGATATAGTGTGGGAATTTCGTGTGAATTTCAAGTGAGAAACAAGAGTGAAACGTGAGGTTTTTTAAGTGTTTTAAAAGGGACTAAGACTAGGCATTGGGCAGGTCTTAGTGTTGGGTAAGAACGACTTGTGTTATTTGTCAAAAGTGGGGATGTGGTCGACTCGTGATCATTGTCAAGTGAGGGTTCCTTTGTATGTTTCGAAATTAATACAAGGGTTGGAATATTCCCGTATTTGCTTGTGTTCTTATTAAATTTCTGCCAAAGTTCGTTAAGGCAAAACTTGCTGAAAATCTGGCTAAAGTGTCGGGAAAAGCTGGGTCAAGCACGCAACTTGACTGCCGTGCGGGTGTACTTTTGACTGACCAAAATCGCCCGCGTGACAGCAGCCATGGTGGTATCTTAGATGAAGAAGATGATTTTAATTATAATTTTAATTTTTTTTTAAATATATGTTAATGACGGGTGTCACTATCTCATTGGAGTGTGAAATTAGTCATGTTTTGAAAAACTAATCAAGAAAAAAGTGGTGGGTACTAAGAACAATTTGAAAAGATTGAGTGTGTAAAAAGAAATTCGTTCGCAAGAAGCGAGTAAAATGAATTGGTCCATAGATAAGGGATAACCTATGTATTTTGCCCTGTGTAATATAATCGAAAATGATTTATCAGCTCATTTGTGACTACGGGCCTTATATTGCGACTAAGAGTATTTTGGGCCAACGATTGCAATGGAGAACAAGAATGGGCAATCTACCACTTGATGATTTGAGCAAGCCCATACTTTATAGCAAATTCATTACGTGAGGTATTTTTGGCCGGAAAATATATAAAAAGTTCTTCACAGATTTTTCATGAAGAAAAGTCAAATCATAAAGAAGTAACATATGAAAATGACAGAAAATTCAACGTAATAATGTATTTACATACAACAATAACGAATTCAATTTGGTCCTAACATGTGGGGTCTGGTGAGGGTAGTTTGTACACAACCCTTACTCCTACCTAATGCAGGTAATGTATTTACATAGTTTTTTTTATTTATCTACCTAGTATAATTTTTCTGCGGAAGGGATATCAATTGACTCTCCTCGATAAAAAGTCGCTCCACTACTGCCTTCACCAATAGATTTACTGTGATTAATGACCACTTGGCAACGGTTTATAGGATAAAATGTTTAATACACCCACCTGCCCAGCAAACACATATGTATACATACATTCTGTTACGCGGCGCCTTCCTGAGATGCTTTGGAAGGGCGACGTAAGGCTAAGC
>ML268197.1:0-36227 GCA_005239495.1 Nicotiana undulata
TCTTATTTACTTATGTAATTTATGCAATGCTGGTCTGTAATAATTAATTGTAACAACGACTCTAGGGTTTGGATAGTGAAATGGGTGGGGTTATGCATGCTTAGTATAATTACGGGTAGAAACCATGCTATAGGATTTATTTTCTATATGTGTGTAATAGTCACCATGCTTAGGAGTACTTGCCATGCATGAATTAGAGAACATGTGTTAGGCCTGTTTATTTCAGCATCTCTACCATACTCATGTTCATCTAGAAATCATGTTCACAGTTAAATAACAATAAAAGGACGTTATAATGTTACCACTTCAGCATCTTCACAAACGCATCGCCTAGATATCCTGTTTTTAGGTTAAATAACTACATTGATTGTCAAAACTTGTATTAGAAATCATGTTACCTTAGGCATTCATTCTCAGCATGCTCATATTATCTATGCCAAACTCATGTGTTAAAGACATACTACTGCGAACATTTAGAAGTCATGTATTAGGTCCTGCAACTTAACCAAAAATTATGCCTTTGTATGTACTGTTTCGAGTCAAAAGATGTGTAATAAGTAAAGTCTCGCTAAAATAGATTTTGATTGCTGAAAAAGAAAAATGTTTTCTGCATTTAGAACAACATAGGTTTGTACTCAACATCCTGCCTGCATTTAGATATCATGTTTCGTAGGACCTGCATTCATACTTGTTTAAATACTCACCTCTTTATCATAGCCAAATAAAAGCAGACTCATCCTGTCCGTTCACTATTTATTTTGAAGACTAAACAGCGTGACTAGAGCATCTTAACACGCCTAGGCAAGCCTTAGGTATGAATACTTGCTAAAATTAGAAAACTACTTTTGTGCATTGTTTGACTAATTATAGATAATAAGTTTAAAACTGGTAAAAACACTCCTTCTGAAACTCTGCAATAAACGTGCCTCGCTACTGTATTCTCACCTAGACATCATGCTTTAGGTTCTGAAGTTAAAGACCTTACTTGTGTTTTAGTCATGCTTATTATGCGTATAACTCGTGGAGGAATATCTGAGCCTTGTATTTTCCTCTATGTGTTTCCCCTCTGTTTGCAGTCCTAACTGTTCTTGCTTGTCGCTTAGCATTTTGACCTTTAAACCTAAGGGTTCAGCCTAGTACTTTCCCTTTTAGGAATAGTAGTCCTAGCCTCCTCTGGGACTGATAGGATGGGACGGGTAATAGCACGCAAATAGAGTTTGTGACCAACACACGATTTAAATACCCTCACGGGGTGGGAAAGGGTAGAATATGGATATGATGACCGGTGCGCTAATACCACGTGTAGCTCTGCCTATCGGGTATTGCATTAATGTGATCCATATTACTTTAAACCTAGGACGTCTTTTCTTAAATATTTACTTTTGATTTCCTTCAATTTTCTAATGAACTTCCATACTTGTTTGAAATCCCCTCTTATATGAGCCCTACTTGTTATTTGCTTATTGTCCAAATTCACGAAAACCATTTGGCCAGGAACCACAGTTGTGGATCCTGAGGGGTGCCTAATACCTTCCCATTGGGATAACTTCAAGCCCTTACCCAATCTCTGGTAATGCAAACTAGTCTTATGAGTTAACTAATCTAGGTGCCCTAACGCACCATAAAAATCGTTAGGTGGCGACTCTTCCTTTTAACCCTTTTACCTTCAAAAGGAGTTGTCAAAAATATCATAAACCCGATTTCTCCGCACTAAAGTTTGGGGGAAAAAAGGGGGCGCGACACGCGGACCGCACAAAATGGATTGCGGCCGTGCTGAGGTCTTTGGCTTGAAAAAATGAGTCTCTGAACTTGGCCACCGTGGTCCGCATAAAATGCACCACGGCCGCGATGGATTTAATGCGGACCGCACAAAATGGACAGTGTTCCACGTTGGTCTTCTGGCCTTCAAAATTAATACTATCTGAATCTCCTCAGTGCGGACCGCGCAAAATGAATTGAGGTCCGCGGTGGTTTGGACTTCAAAACGTGCTCTCTGAATCTCTTCAGTGCGGACAGCACAAAGTGGACTGCGGTCCACGGTGATTTGGTCTTCAAAAAGTGCTCTCTGAATCTCTTCAGTGCGGACCGCACAAAGTGGACTGCAGTCCGCGGTGGTTAGTTGGACTTTGCTTATTCTTGTTCTTGGTACTTGTGCCTGTTTCACTCCTTTTTGAGCAGGTTTCTGACTATTTGTCACCCTTTTTGACTAAACCCTGCAACAAGCACAACAAGTAAGCCTTTGGGACTATTTTGCATAAATTTTCATCCAAAACTTAAGCAAGAAAGAGTGTAAATTAAGGTAAAATCCCTAGTTATCAACTGCCATATCCAGTGTTGTTGTAGCATAGTCATCAGCCCCAGCAGAGCCTCAGGTACCTCCGTCAGTGGAGGAAACTTTTAAGAAAATTCTGGACAACCAGAAGGTCTTCATAAAGACTCTAGCTACACATGGGAAGGTCATCAAGGATTTGGGCAAACAAGTCAAGAAGATGCGGAAGACTCAGGCGTCAAAGGAGTCGGTAGAGAAGTTGGGCAAAGAGGTTGAAAAGATTTCATCTGTCGATGATCTACCATTGGACATGCTCATGGAGCAATCAAAGGGTGATGAGGACCCCATACAGGCTGAGGACCCCATATAGGCGGAGGACCCCATGCATACTGAGACCACATAGGGAGTTTTCTTCACTCTCTACCCTTTCCATGTTCTTATTTTTTATTAGCATTGAGGACAATGCTTATTTTCATTTGGGGGGTGGTCTATTTTGATTGACATTGACATTTGGTATGTAATAACTATTACACTAATTTTCTTTTATCTTTATTTTCTCTTTGATATGTATATATTTTTCCCCATTAGATGTATATATTCATTTCCCTTATGCATATATTCTCTTTACTTCATTTTGTATATTCAGTTTACCGTATGTAGTTTACTTAATAACTGATTTAGTTTGTTTTTCCTTAGTAGAATAACTTCTTATTTACTTTAGTAGCTTCTTTTTAAATTGTTAGATCCTTTTTACGTTTTGTGTGAACAATAAGCCTTTGGTTTTCTTAATGTCACGGTTCTTTCCAAAGATGGATGTTGTGTGAACCGGGTGACTCTTCCCAATGATGGATGGCGTGACAACCTTCTTAAGGGATTATGTCTGTTTTCTTTTATGTTTTGGTAAATATAGTAGTAATGAATAAAAGTGTATCAAGCAGTCTTCACTTGGTACCAACACATTTACCTCCGACCTTATGGTTAAAAACAAAGTTGTTGGCATAAAATAGCTCTAGTTGTGACCTTTAGACTCTTGTGCTGGCTTAAACAATCATCGAGTGGTTCAGTCGAGCCATTTTTGATTCTCAATCTTAGATAGGGTTGTTGTGGGCGCTCGACTATGTTCTCTTTAGCAATCCAGAGCTTGAGAGGTAAGGTATTGAATTGCAAGTCCAAGTTCCCGTGCCAATAAGTCTAGAACTTGCCCCGAATGATTATCCAGGCAAAATTCTAAGTGTAGCTCGGCTTGAGAAATGATTGTAGGCTCTCCTTGATCCAATATGAAACTTGAAAACTTCCATAGCCTACCGATGTGATATCCATATTCAACCCATTTGATCCGAAGCCCTTTTTCTTTCAATAACCAAGTTACAAGCCTTTATCTGTTTTGTAATGACCCTCTCTTGGCACCCGATCTTTGCTTAGCATTATTGAAAAACAATTGGAAAAAGCATAAGTTTGAGGGCGAGATGAGGAATTTGAAAGTGATAAAAGGTACAAAGAAGGAAAAAAATGAAGAAAAGGGAAGGCAAAGAAAAGAAAGAAAGGCCAAAAAAAGAAAGTGAATAAGGTAGAAAGTTGAAGGAATTCAAAGGAAAAATGATGAAAGGCATGAGATAAATGGAAAAGGAGAAAAATGAATGTCATGATCAAGAAAGAGTGACGTTACGTCTCTAGTTCCCCCAAGGAAGAAGAAAATGATTCAAAGAGTCAAGAAAGTATGAGCCGAAAAGAGAAAATGGAGTGCTTAAGGAAAGATGAAACCATCATATTACAACAAGTCCTACCTTGATCCAAAATCCTTCATTACATCCTGCAAAAGCCCTATGTGATTTCAAGTTGAGTGAGCTTACATTAATAGTGAATTACATAAGGGGCAACCTTATGGTACTTAGAGCCGGACTTGTGACATTCTTTTGAGAGAGATGAGCGAACTTCTACACAATCCTTGTTTCGAGTGTTACATTCTAAAGTGAGATTTGCTCATGGAGAGTAGAGGAGGAGGAGTTTGGGATCCACAATGAACTACGTGATCAAGCTTCCTTGATGAATAAAGTCAACTCTTGATGCTCTAGTGTCACATTAGAACTATGGTACTCAAAAAGTCAAAACATTGTGTTGTTGATAATTCATATGTGTTAAGGGTAATTGTTAGTCCCAATTGATGCATGATTGATTCACCTTAGGCCAGCTGAAATATTCTTTTTGCTAGTGGAGGTGGGAATTACCTTATTTTCTTGAGGACAAGCAAAAGCTTAAGTTTGGGGGAGTTGATAAATAGGGATTTTGACCTCTTATTTGCTCTATTTTACTTGTGTTTTAGGTAAAAAATGCTTAAAGGTATTCCGAAAACTAATGAAATGTGTTTGCTTACAAGAATGTTGCAATATGAGACAAAGGAATCAATAATCAACTCATAAAAGAGTCAAAAGTGAACAACAACCAAAACAGGGCAAAAAGGCCAACTGCGCGGACCGCATAATTTTGGTGCGGCCGCAGAAGAAAGATCAGAGACTGAAAATTAAGCAACCAAAGGTGTGCGGACCGCACCAATATTGTGCGGCCGCAGAAGGCTATGTGCGGCCGCACTCACTATGGTACGGACCGCAGTATACAAGATTCAGAGAGTTGATATTTTGGGAAGTTGAAGGAGTGCGGACCGCACCAATATTGTGCGGCCGCAGGATGCCAAGTGCGGCCGCACCCACTATTGTGCGGACTGCAGGAGTGAAGAATCAGAGAGCTGGTTTCAAGTCCAAATTCAAGGAGTGCGAACCACATCATTTTTATACAGCCGCATAATCAAGAGTGCGGCGACACTCAAAATTGTGCGGTCTGCATAAGTCCAGCATAAGCAAGAACTCAAAGTCAAAGAGCGCGTACCGTACCACAATTATGCGGTCGCATAAGCAAGTGTGCGACCGCACTCAGAATTATGCGGCCGCACAACCTTCGCAGGGGCATTTTTGTCAGATATTTTCAGCTTAGTATAAATAGAACTTTTTGTCATTCTTAGGTTAAGTGTTTTAGATGAGCACCTGTTTCGTATTTATTTACTAGTATTGGTAAAATTGTACTAGATTTGTTTCTAAACACTAGATCTTCATCCCATAATCTAGTGCGGCCGCACTCACTATTGTACGGACCACAGTAGACAAGATCCAGAGAGTTGATATTTTGGGAACTTGAAAGAGTACGGACCGCACCAATATTGTGCGGCCGTAGGATGCCAAGTGCGGCCGCACCCACTGTTGTGCGGACTGCAGGAGTGAAGAATCAGAGAGCTGGCTTCAAGTCCAAAGTCAAGGAGTGTGAACCACATCATTTTTATGCGGCCGCATAATCAAGAGTGCGGACACTCATAATTGTGTGGTCCGCATAAGTCCAGCATAAGCAAGAACTCAAAGTCAAAGAGTGCGGACCGTACCATAATTATGCGGCCGCATAAGCAAGTGTGCGATCGCACTCAGAATTATGCGGCCGCACAACCTTCGCAGGGGCCTTTTTGTCAGATATTTTCAGCTTAGTATAAAGAGAATTTTTTGTCATTCTTAGGTTAAGTTGTGTTTTAGAGGAGCACTTGTTTCGTCTTTCTTTACTAGTATTGGTAAATTTGTACTGGATTTGTTTCTAAACACTAGATTTTCATGAGTAGCTAAATCTTTAGTTAGGGTTGTCACCCAACCCTAGTGTGGGTATTTGATGGGTTTTTGATTTAGGGCTTTTTTGTGATTGGGTTAGTGATATTTAGCCTAGTTCTTGCTAGAACACAAGAATTAATAGTTGCAAACATTGATTCATGCCTAAATGACTTAGTCTCTACTTGAGAAATAGGGACTATGTCTAGGAAACTTGGCTAACAAGGAATTGAGGGTAAACTATAGAAATTGATAACCCCAATTAAAGGGTTAAACCTAGAGATACTAATACCTGATTTGAGCTAATATCACTTGATTTGTGCAAATAACCATTTGGACTTGAGAAACCAAATTGAGCAAAATCACTCAAACTACCAAGAGGTATAGAGTGAGAACCCGGGTGTGATAGATATATTACAACCCTAATTAATCAAGCTTGCCCTGGAATTTACAACCCGCAGATAACCACCTAGGTAGAAGCCACGACCTTAGTCCCTTTTATCATTTGAATAACCCTAAAACAAAAAATATTGTCCTTAGTTTTATTACTTGAAATAAATAGAGTAAAATAGAAGTAGAATACCAACCAAGTTTGTGGAAGTGTAATTAGATCCAAAACTTGCAATTAACTTAGATATACACCTAATCCCATTTCTTAACTCCCTGCGGATTCAATCCCGACCTTTGTTCGGTCTATTATTGCAGCGAGCGCCTCGCTACTTAATAGTGGCATGAATTTGGTTGCGATCAGAGTGCATGCAACAATACATAGTGAAGGTCTAGGATCTGCTTGCTTAATTCCATAGTGGTCGATTACTCATATCACGAGGGAAGAAAATGCAGAAGCGAATGCATTAGCTAACCTATGTTCTTCATCTGAAATGAAGGGATCGGATTCCGGGACGGTAGTATAGCTCATGCACTCGCTTCCAGACACAGATAGCTACTATGAGGTAAATACGACTAATTTGGTCCGGTACTGGATGGATGAGATCATCGATTATCTCGAGCACGGGAAGTTTCTCAAAGACTCTAAGGCATCTCGGGCACTACTCGACAAAGCAACACGATATAGCTTCAAAGGAGGACAACTGTACAGGAAATCTTTCCAAGTCCCACTAGCCTGATGCATGGGATCGTCCAAAGCTAATTATGTTATGCGGGAAGTCCATGAAGAAATATAAGGAAATCATTCGGGCGTATATTCCTTAGTACTAAAACTAGTAAGGGCAGGATATTATTGGCCCGAAATAGAACAAGACACCAAATCTTTCTCGCAAAAGTGCAATAGTGTCAACGCTACACACCACTGGTACATCAACTAGCATAACCATTACATTCAGTTCTATCTCCATGGTCGTCATGAAGTGGGGAATGGATATCGTCGGACCACTGCCGCCGACCCCTGGTAAGGTAAGATTTATTTTAATTTTAATTTACTATTTTTCTAAGTAGGTAGAAGTAGGTCCTTATCAGAAAATCAGCGAACGTGAGATGGTGGATTTCTTATGGGAGAACATAACTTTCAGATTTGGAATACCAAAAGAGATAGCCTGTGATAACGGGCCACAATTTATAGGCGCAAAGATCACAAAGTTTCTTGAAGACGTTAAAATCAAATGAAATGTCTTTTCCCCATCATCCGAGCGCAAACGGTCAAGTGGAATCAACGAACAAAGTGATTATAAAAAATATCAAGAAAAGGTTGGAAGCGGCTAAAGGTAAATGGCCTGAGGAACTGCCTGGAGTACTATGGGCGTACCGAACAACGGCCAAATCAACCACATGAGAAACTCCTTTCTCCCGTGTGTACGGAGCACAAGTCTTAATCTTGGTGGAAGTAGGAGCGCCTACCTTGAGATATTTCTAGGCAAGTGAAGAGACGAACAATGAAGTGATGGTAGTCATCTTGGAGCTACTCGGTGAGCTTAGGGACTTGGCGCATATGAGCATGGCAGCCCAAAAGCAGAGAATGGAAATATATTATAATCGAAGAGCCAACCTCCGTTATTTGAAAGTGGGAGACTTAGTTTTAAGAAAAGTAACTCAGAACACCCGGGAACTCAATGCAGGGAAGCTAGGACCAACCTGGGAAAGCCTCTATCGGGTTTCAGTTGTCACCCGAAAGGTTCATACGAGTTGGAGAATCGGGATGGAGAAAAGTTGCCAAGCAACTGGAATGTGTCACACCTCAAGAGATATTATTGCTGATGAACCTCACCTGTACCGAAAGTATATGCTCCACTCTTTTTCCCTTCGTCCAATTTTTGTCCTAATTGGGTTTTCTGGCAACGTTTTTAACGACGCAACAATGGAAACCATACTACGAAGAAGGTTTCAACAGCAGCAATAAGACCTTTAATAGCAAGGCACACAAGCGAAGAACCACTTCGGAGCGGTTAGGTAATCCTTTGCTTGATAGAAAAATTCCCACTTGTAAATTAAGTTTGATATCAAGAAAAGGTTACCCAACCATTCACAAGTGTAAACCACTAGGGGATTGTTAGATAGTGTTTGGCTCGATAGCATAAATTCCTACGGGGAAGTGAAGTTTATTACTAAACTGAAGATTATCTGCAATTCATTAGTGGTGTCCTTAAAGGTGCAAAACTTCCAGTGTTCCAATTCACAATCTTCGCATTCAAAAACTAGGGGAAATGATATGAAGATAAGGCAACAATGACTGCCACATCGACCGGAATACGAAAACCGGAAACACAGTTGTATCATCAGGACCGGGGACTGCTCAGTCATCCCCGTAGAAACAAGTTGTATAAGTCAGTGTTTTAAAAGGCAAATGGTGTGGGGCGAAAGTCTTAAAGGCGTATGCCCAGCAATTCAGGGCGTACGCTCGAGCGTATGAGGCGCATTTTTGTAGTGAGGTGTAAGCCTAGAGACTTTTTAAAATTATAACAAAATTTATTGAATAAGTCCTTCATACAATAGCCAAATTCTCAAAACTTAGCTTGTAATTACTCAAAAATTTTAAAAAGGAACTAAAATGTATTAAACTTAAAAGTCAAGACCTCTTTTATTGATTGAAGCTCTAATTTATAGTCATTCACAATTCTTTATCTTACCGCAAGTCTGCTAATATCTCCCAAAAATAACGAATATTCAATTTATTTTACAAATACAAAGAGAACTCCATTCTCCTTCATAGAAGCAAGTTCAAAGATCAAATTGCAGATAGTCATCCTTTTTGTTCCTCCATGTAGAAAACTTTATTCTTTTCGACTCAAGTTACTTGTGCTTGTAAGTAGCGTATAATAGATTGTTTTGACTAATGTTTTGTGGGGATGGAGCATATATATATATTACAATTACAATATTTTATAAAAGATTAAAAATTAAATACCCATGGTGTTTATGCCCCGTGTCTAGGGGCTTACGCCTCGTTGAGGCATATGTAAAGTGCCTCGCTTTACACCCACGCCTTTTAAAACACTGGTATAAGTTAGCCACAAGAAATGACAATTTCTTTTTAGCATAACGAATGCTTATGTACGTTTTGAAAATAGAAGGAATAAAGTATAGTCCTTTTATTTCTATTTTGTTTCTTGTCTAAACGTTGAATTGATTTTGTCATTTGCAAGTTAAACAAGTACTTCAAATGCTAGTGCTGTAATGAATAGGAGACGTCCTCTTAAAGAGCACCGTAAACATAAGAGGGCCGCCTCTAATAAAAACCCTCACGATAAATGGTTGATTGCGGAAGAACTTGTGCTCGAAATCCAAATGATTTTGGGGGGAAATACACCCAAGGCCATACATAATTAGACGTAAACAGTGAAACTTGCACTAAACACTTAAGCAAGAAAGAATGCAAAGATAAAAACTTGTATAAATATTCAGACAAAAGAATGCAGAAAGACTCATGCAATACTTGAGAAAAAGATGTTTTTAGTCATAATAATTGTGCCAAAATGGCACAGGTACAAAAGTTGGGAAGAGAAAGGAAAGCTAAATTGTTGCATTTCTAGAACCTGGAGGAAGAGAAGTGTTCGCGCCCCTAGGGGGAGCGGGTAGATGCGCCGATGGCTCAACATCTTGGCCCTCATCAGTTTGGCCTTCAACATTTTCTCCCTCCGATTCCTCTTTGGTTCATGAGTTTTTGAAACCAGAACCAGAAGAATCAGAAGCGTCAAGCCCTGCCGAGAGACCCTTTTTAGCAGCTGACTCTAGCTCACGGGCTTTAGCAATTTCGGCATAAAAGTCAATGACACCCACTTTATCTTTTTGCAAGGTTTTTCTCCTCATGTTATACATAACATAAGTTTTCTCAACAATGAGAGAATTCGCTCGGCGCTTGAGTTTTCTTTAAGTTGGTTAACCTCAGTAGAAAGGTTTTCCCAGGTGGATCTAATGGAATTGAGGCTAACGTCGAGTTCGCGGACACTAGAACTGAGAATTCTATTATGCTCAAAGGTCTTCTTATACTTCTCCTCCAATTGAGCATATTTCACCCCCGCAGTAGCAAGCTCTTTAGTTTTATAGTTCAAGATTGACTTTAAGTTTGTCAATCTCTCAACGGAGGCAGCCTCCGCGATTGGATGCAGCCTTGCGATCGGATGCACCAAGAACAACACTATGGACTTCAGCCCATTTGGCCTTGGCCTCTTCAAATTGAACCCTCAGCAGGGCAATCTCCTGGCTAAGGGTTATTACTTTTTGCTTCCAATTCTGAGAGGTGAGCAGCAGTTTGGTCCCGCTTGGTCAAAAGTTGATCCTGTTCGGAGGTAAGTTCTTCTTTTTCCCGAATCAACCTCTGGAGGCCCTCGTAAGCAAGGAAATTGGCCTGCAAAATAAGAAAGGCAAACTCAGATATTTATTCAATCAAAGAAAGGAGACATGACAAAGGAAATGAAGAATGTACCACTGCGGCATTGTGCATGGCATTGTTCAACAAGCACTCTCCCGAGAGAGTATGTATCTTTTCCCAATCTTTTTCTAAAGCCAAAGGCTTAAAATAGTTAGCATGTTCCACATGATGGGATACCAAATTTCATCCGGTGGGGACCGTGAGAGTAACGCCCATCCTCCTTTGTGGATCTTCTGAGGGGGCATCATAATTTTTCCCCAAATTCCCATGAACTGGGGACTGGGAGAGAGGAACATACTCTTCTCGGATATATGCGACCGGTGGATATGATGTAGCAATTGCTAGTGGAAGAGTTCGGGAAGATGGAGATGATGTAACGACCCGACCGGTCATTTTGAGATCCACCACGCCGTTCAGCAGTTATGAGTCATGAACAGCTTCATTTCGGGTATTGTGACTTGCGTGTATGGTCAGAGTTGAAATTCAGGAGGTTCGGAGTTAAATTGAAAGGAAAATTCTCATTTCAGAAGCCTTAAGTTGAAGAAATTGAGTAAGACTGGAATTTTGAGTAAATGACCTCGGAATCAGGATCCGAAAGTTCCAGCAGGTTCGTATGATGATTTCAAACTTGGGCGTATGTTCGGATCGGGATTGGGATAACCTGAGAGCGTTTCGGTGTATATTGTGGAAGTCAGCATTTTTGAAGAAATTTCCTAAGTTTGGCTTGAAGTGCATTTCAATGATATTGATGTCCGTTTGAGATTCCGAGTATGGAAATAGCTTCGTATGGTGATTCTGGAGTTGGGAGCGTGATCGGAAGTGAATTCGGATCTCCGGAGGTCATTTTGAAGTCATTTGGCTAAAGATAGAAATTTGAAGGTTTTTGAGAAGTTTGACCAAGAGTTTGACTTTATGATATCGGGGTCGGATTCCAGTTCCGAAAGTTGGAGTAGGTCCGTAATGTTGAATATGACTTGTGTGAAAAATTTAGGGTCAATCGGACGTGATTTGATAGGTTTCGGCGTCGAATGTAGAAGTTTGAAATTCTAAGTTCTTAAAGATTTGGATCGGAGAGCGATTCATGATTTCGACGTTGTTTGATGTGATTTGAGGCCTCTAGCGAGGTCGTATCATGCTTTGGGACATGTTGGTATAATTGGTTAAGGTCCCGAGGGCCTCGGGTGGATTTTGGAAGGTTAACGGAATGGATTTCGGACTAAGGAATTGCTGAAACTTTTCTGCAGAAAAGCTGTTTTGACAGCAACTAATGCAATCGCGAAGCTAAATTTGGAAGCTTATATCTCAAAATATATAAGGAATCTGAAACTTTTCAAAATATAAAGGTTGTAGCCCTTGAATTCTAGTTTCCAGATAATTAAACCATTCATGATTTGGATATTTTATCAGAACGTTATGACCGATTGAATATGGCTGGTGGAGCAGTTTCGCCAGAATTTTCTGATACATGGAGCCGACTTTGGAAGCTCATATCTCGGACTATATAAAGAGTTATATGGTGTACAGCCTATCCAATTAAATATATTCAAGTCTAGTTTCTAAATCTTCAAACCGTTTGTTATTTGGATATTTCTACAAGGAGTTATGGGTATTTAACAGAAGGTGTACAAAAGGAAAAATTGTAATAGGATGTACAACCTGCACAGCGCAAGTGCAAGGTACAACTCGATGAAGCATGGGCAGATTGTTTAAACACGAATTTTTGCCCATTTCTTTCATTGGCTTGGGTGATTTTGGAGAGCTCAAGGAGGGATTTTCTCCAAGCAACAGAAGGTAAGTGATTTCTTCCTATTTTTGAGTTAAATATGTGATCTTACTTGTTTTTAGACATGGAAAATTTGTATAAATTTGGGATTTTTGGGGAAGACCTAGAATTTGGAATTTTGGACTTTTACCATGAATTTGAGCATAAAAATTGTAACAAATTGTATATTTGAGCTAGTAAAGTTATGGGTAGAGTTTATCTTCGAGAAATTTTAGAATCCGGGCACGTGGGCCCGAGAGTATTTTGGTCAATTCACTGAGCGGAGTTGGGAAATTATATAATCTGAATTTTTAGCAAATATTAGAGTATATTTTCATCAGTTTGTCATTGTTTGGATAGTTTGGGGGCGTTGTGCATCCATTGGAGTCATCGGAAGGGCTTGGAAGCCGTTTATGGGAATTTCGGAGCGAGGTAAGTCTCCTTTCTAACTTTGTGAGGGGGAATTGTCCCCCTAGGTGAATTAAATGAATATGTGATATTATTTGTGGGGGCTACGTATGCACGAGGTGACGAGAGTCCGTGCGTAGCTACTGTTATGCCATGTCGGGGTAGTCTAGGACCCACTTGTATGTCTTACGTGTTGTACATGTAATTCTGTCATAATATTGGACTGATAATGCTATTGAACTGGTAATTCATTTTCTTAAAAAGGTTAGAGTGTACTCTTCTTAATTATTTGAAAATAAGATTGATTTCCTCGTGGATTATTGTGTTCCTGGCAAGGTTATTTATTGAATATTGTTAAACTTGGCAAACGAACTTCCAGAAAAATATTATAAATACTACATTCATGTTTAATTAAGGAGAATTTTATCATTCCTATGAGAAACTGTCTTGTTGAATAAAATATGGATCTTTTATGTGAATACGTGTACATATGAGCACCTGAGTCGCAGGTATGATTCGCGAGCAGGCTAGCCGTATTATTATTATGTTGACCGCGTCGCATGATCGATTCGCAAGCGGGGAAAAATAGATGCATCTATGGTTCGGGCCGTTCGAACCTCGGCAGTACATAGTTTATTATTGTTGGTCTGCGCCGTTCGACCCTCGGCATTGCTTGCGCATGATATTTGTTGTGTAGTTGCTATGTTTTTGCCTTATTACTAGCCTGAAATTTTAAGTTGTCAATGGAAATGACAGAGATTTAGAGTTATTAAAGATTCTTTGTTTTTGGAAGAAGTCGTTCCTTCCCGTTGATTTGGGTTGTTATTTAATTAAACCACCCATGTTGATTAATTGTTATTTATATGACGAAGAATTTAAGTATTAAAAGTGGAAGAAGTTGACATTAATTATTCCTGAACTTAATAAATTGCTTACAAAAATCATGCTTAGCGTCACACTTGATTATATATAAATTGACCTCTAGCAAGTGTCTAATTCGACCTCTCGTCACTACCTCTCTGAGGTTAGGCGGGATACTTACTGAGTACACGTTGTTTTCGTACTCACACTACACTTCCTGTGCATTTTTGTTGCACAGGTGTATTCATTGCAATGTGGCTGACTTGGAGACTTAGACGAGCTGCATCATCCGGAGACGACCCGCAGTCGGCAGAGTCTTCCTCATATGTATTTGTATTTATTTTAAATTCCTTGTCCAACTTGTATTTCGGACAAGCTTTGTAGTATTTGTATAAATTCTTAGAAGTTGCTCATGTACTTGTGTCACCGGGTTCTGGGGATGTGATGAAATTTATCTTATTATACTAAATTGATTTCCTGTCATGTTTAATTCACGAAAATTTATTCATTTTGATTACGAAATGCAGAAAAAGGCAATGAGTTTGAAAATGTTAAACAAGAAAGTATCTTAACTTATTGAGGGGTGGCTTGTCTGACAGTGGTGTCCGGCGCCATCACGACCTATAGATTTTGGGTCGTGACAGATGAAGTTGATGGTGGTGCGAAAGGTGAGAAGCGGTTGCGGCAAACACAACGCTGGTTGTTGGTTGCTCATCAACCAAAGACGGTAGCGACCTGATACGTAGCCCCCACAATACCGGGCATAGCGACTGGGATCCAAAAAGGGGAGTCGGCCTTTTCCACCATTTCATACTCCCCTAGAGCATCGAGGCATCATCCTTGGTTGGCATAACTAACTCAACAGATTAAGCAGTATGTTGGGTTGAGGAAGGTCTTTGTCTTCTATGTATAGAAGTCCCTCCTCCCTAGATTCTCCATCATCGTCAATCATCATGGTATTTACGCCCGTTCCGGGCGGAGGGCTCATCACCATGACTTCCGAAGAGGAATCAGGGGCATCATTCTTCGCCATCTTATTATTTTCCCCGGCCGCGGATGAACATCTTATTTTTGGTTTCTTGTTCTTCGGTCGGGGACTCCGAGAAGAAGCACTTGCACCTGAAGCAGGCCTGGAGACGCTGTGAAAAAACTTTTTGCAGCAGTCTCGTCGCATCAGCAGGATCAGTGAAAATGTCCTTCTCGGGGACGACAACTAAGCCCTAGGCTAGACCTATATTCAACATGAGAGAAGAATCAGACAACTCTCTCATAAGAAAGGATAAGGACAAGATGAGTTTAACTTGCCATGATTTTTGGCCTTCCACCCATATTTCAGGGATAGTTCTGTCCAAGAGCGGTTCCACAATTTCGGGAAGGAAGGAGCCGAGTCCGGGATGATGTCACTGGTGGAAACTGAAACAAACCATTCCATCCACCCACAATTGTTATCATCTTCCATGATGGATAGCAGTGCATGGTGGCCTTGACTGCTGAAGTTAATTATCCCCCCACGGAAGATCTTGGGGGAATAAAGGTTCATCACGTGAGCTAGGGATAACTCCTCCCCTGTTTCTTGGCACAGTCGCTGAAGACAAGCGATTATCCTCCCCATGGAGGGACTCACTTGCGCCAAACATACCTAGTAGCGGAGGCAAAACTCCACAATAACAGAGTCAAGTTCTGCACTCAAGGAGAACGTCCCCAAAGTGAAGGGATATGTATAGAAGTACGTGAAACCTATCTTGGGTAAGGTTACCCGCTCCGCCAGATCAGGAGAAATAATGCCTAAATATTGGCAACGACAATCTTCCTTCACAACAAGAATGCTGGAAGGACGGATGGAAGAAGGATATTTGCTAACGGCCCATGTATGAGGGCTAACAGAAGGAAATTTCTCTTCGAAGTCTTTAGTTGTGACAAGATGGTGCTCACTGTAAGAGGAGTGGCTTCATCGATTTTGTTTTATTCTTTGAGAAACTGATATTTTTTTAAGAAGAAGCCATTGTATGTTATAGAAGAAGGAAAAGATTTTCTCGTATGACGAGAGTTAAAGAACGGTTGAAGAACAGAGTACAAAAATTGAATGAAGTGAGTTGAGGAAGTATGGAGAATTATGGGGTGTGAATAAAGGAGATTGATGTGTATAAGTTAAGGTTTAGGCGGCTAAATCTGTGGCCATAATTACCTCGATTACCGGTAAAAGTTATGCTGAATCATGGGATGACGTGTGTTCTGGGCATTAAATGCGGAAAGACGTGCGTCTAATCAACCATTAGAAGCTTTTCAGAGGGGGTCAGAGAAATTCCGCCAAAAAGAATGTTTCTACCAATTTTCCCATGACACAAAGTTATGTCATCAAAAAGCAGTGGGACTATCTGTATATGGTAAAATATGCTATGTTTAGTGCTTGCATAAGAGAATGACACGTGGAACCGAAGGCAGAGGATAGCTAAAACCGAAGATAATTGTTCCATTTGTTACCGGAAAGAATGATGCTCATAAAGATGCAATAAATTTCTACCATTCGGTAGCATTTAATGGAGAATATTCTACAACATTTAGTACTTAGCCTGTTACAAAGAATTTGTCATTCATGCTCACCATTACTCATTCTTCAATTACCCTCATAATTGACATTAAAGAAGGGCATGATCCTAGAACCTTGTTCCCTAGGTGCAGCTATAAATAGTGATATGTGTTATCATTGTAAAGGACACGAGTTTTCTGACAAACTTACGCTACAATTTATTCAAAGTTTTATACAATTTTACCTTCTTACTTTTTGATTTCATTACTGTTGCCCGGAATCCTTGCTCCCGGAACTAATGTTTTTGTTATTTCATCTTCATCTCAAGGCTAAGTATTGCATATTTCTTTAGTTCTTGTATGATTTCATGATCGAATTAATTCACATGTCTAGAAACCACGTATAAATTCAACTGTACCGTTTTACGGGTAAACACATATCAAAGAATAAAATGAGAATTTTAGAGTTAATAATTATTTCTAAATACATAAAGTTACATCCTATTTAGGGTAACTAAAAATGAAAGCGTGCCACATAAATTAGGATAAAAAGAGTAATAATTATATGAAATATCAGGAGGTTAAGTGGGCTTTAGAATTCGGAAGGTGAGATGCTATGTAATATGTTGGGAATATACATAAATTACTCTCTAAATTTTATTCCCAAAAGTCATTTTAACTCCTAAAATTTTAGAGACAATCTCTTATCTCCTATTCTTGTTCAGAACGGAATTGATACGTGTATTGATGACGTACACGTTATGCTGGCATTATGTTTATTGAAAATGAAAATAACAATCAAACAAAGGACAAATTTTACTAAATTTTGTAGTGGGATTATTTCATTTAATCTGTTCAACCACCCGATTCCTAGTTAGACATTAAACGCTTAAAAGTGGGCGAGGAATTGGGAAGATGAAATCATGACCCACGCAAACGGAGTGACTAGCAATACAGTGGAATATTTTCTCTTCTTTTTTTCTCAACAGTGGCATGTTTAGGCTGAGACTTGATAACAAATTAACAATAATAACTTAGAAAGGCAGAGAGACAATGCAAATAGCAAAAACACCTTGTAAGGGTTAGTTCGCAAAAATTATAATGCCGAAATTATTAGTGTTATTTGTATATCATATTCTTTTATAATTATAAAATTAAGAATATGATCCTTTTAGATTTTGTATGTGTAAAAGACAATATAAAATTAAAAATAAATTTGTAAAAAGCCACAAAATCAATTGATCTGAAGTGTTATACGATGATTCATAATAATGTATCATTTCATTGGGCGGTTAATTACACGCCTACACGGATTAGTCACTTAAAAAAAATTCTATATTTTTAAATAGCTTAATCCTTGCATTGTTAGATACGTACTTAACATTTCGCATAAAATAATAAATATACTTTTGTATAACTTAATACGATCAGTAGCGAAATTAAGAATTGTTTCAAGAGTGTTCAAAATAAAAAGAAATAAAAAAAAATTCGATAAAGAATGTTTAACATATGTATACTTCTAAAATTTACTACTCCGTCCGTTTCAGTTTATGTGAACCTATTTCTTTTTTGGGTCGTTCTAAAAAGAATGACCCTTTCTAAATTTGAAAATAATTTTGGTTAAACTTACAATTCTACCCTTAATGAAAAGTTTTTATAACCACACAAATACTTTGGGTCCCTATTTGAATTGTTTAGGACCGCAAATTCTAAAAGTCTTCATTTTTTATTAAACTTCGTGCCTAGCCAAACAGGTTCACATAAATTAAAACGAAGTGAGTAATATTTTATTTATATATGCAGTGTAATTTTTTGACGAACATGATCAACTTCATTCCTAAATATGACTATTTTTAATACCGTTATACGGTCATTTTATTATCTTATGATAAAATACCATCAAGCATACGGCCGTAGGGCTTGAACTCAAAAGACTGGAATCTGACTGAAAAAAATATACGTACAAATGCATATAAATGCATACATACAATGAGAGGAGGGTGACAAGAAAAAGTAAGGAGAGAAAGAGACAGAGAGAAAGAGATGGAGCCCTGACCCAAACTGTCGGTCGTCCTCTCGATTTCTGTCCCAAGAAAAAGGTACGCGGCAAACGAGGGTCCTCTTTTTTCCCTTTCTTTTTCAAATTCAAAAGCTTATGGACCCATTGGGTCATAGCTAGGGGTATATATGGATCGGGTTAGTTTGGTTTTTATCAAAATAAAATCAAACCAACTATATCGGTTTGGATTAGTTTGGTTTTGTCGGATTTTTCGAGTTTCTTTTTGTTACATAAATAATTTTTCTATCTTATTTTGTTAAAGTTATAAATAAAGTTTTGATAAATGAATATATGTTTAGTAAATATAAAAAAAATTGACAAACATATAATCTATTAAAATATTTTATTGGGAGAATTTTTTTAGTAATACACGATAGTTATTTTTTTAGTCGTCTAACAATAATTGTCGTTAATGTACGCTTTCAAGGTTAACACATGAGAGGATCTCAAATATTTTAATATTTTTTAAAGAAAATTCAATATAAAGTCTTAAAAATATATATATAAATTATATATTTATATAACGGTTTGGTTCGAATTTTTTTTACTCAATACCAAATCAAATCAAACCAAACCTTATCGAATCTTTTAATCGATTTAATTTGATTTTTTAATTTGGTGCGATTTTCCGATTCCGTTTTAACAACCTCATAGCCCCTCATACTAAGTACACTACTACTACTATACATTTTGTCTTGGAGTATGTAAATTGTTTGGTTTTATTTATGTTTTCTCAACTATCGAGCAACTCATAACTCAACTACTCCTCTGACTTACTTGTATGGCCTCATTTAATTATAGATGTACCAAGTCTTCCCCTGTATCTATCCTTTCATAATGTATTCACAAGTGTAGTACTATTTGGACACCTAATTTTCTCATTATACATCTGTCACTTTAGTACTAAAAACAACTCTAATATCATATAAGTGAGGTTTTGAAGGATAATATGTATACAAACTATATCATATCTTTATCTTTTGTACGGAGAAAGATTATTTATCATAAACTCTCCGCTAAGACAAGCATAATCACAATAATAAAGAAGAAAATAAAACAATAACAACAATAAGGTAATAATAAAAACGAAGCAGAAACAACTTAATCAAGTAGATATCTAAGAAAAAGAAAATACGAGAATAGTACTAAAATTATTACTCCATCCGTTTAAATTTATGTAAACCTACTTGATTGAGCATGAAATTTAAAAAAATAGAGAAGATTTTTGAACTTGTGATAAATGAGACACATATACCTTTAAATTATTGCATAAAGGTAAATTATTTTTAGATATAAAAATGGATCATTCCTTTTTGCGGATTAAAGGGAAAATATGTTCACGTAAATTAAAACAGAAAAAATAGCATGAAAATGAAATATAGTACTCAACTGTCTACTAACCCACAATACTAGTTCTCGACCTTCACGTCCTCCTATCAAAGATAATATCTTGGTAAGCCGAAGATCTACCAGTTTAGCAACAAAAACTTGGTCCAAAATACAATATTCGTTACTCAAAAAAATAAAAATAATGAAAGAAGAGTTAAATAACGAATAAAAAGGACATAAGAGGGTAATTATGACGCACTCATCACCATTTATATATATCTATATAAAGGAGGGATTTGGCAAGATGATGCGGCATCTCTTATATTGTAGGAATTCTATTTATCTTTTTTCTCATTTTTTTGACTTTTTCTTTCAATTTAACTATTTATCTTAATTTAAAAAAGTTATGTCCATAACTCACACATCTTTATTCACTGTGAATTTTTAAGTTCATAACCCCCAATTATTTAATTTGTTACAGATTATATTTTGGGTTGTGACTTTTGGAATTCGTAACCCCTATTTGTTTAATGTGTTATAAATTGCATCTTTTTTTTTTACTCACTCAGCATCAACTCTACATCACACTTCAGTTTTATTTTGTTGATGAAGAAATAAGTTCTCCTCGTCTGTTACCAATTTTTGGGTATTTTTTACTCTCCTCTCCGATTTTCATTTTTTGTAGCTTGAGTTTTCTTTACTGAGTTACTTTGTGCGTATGAAAAACATTCGAGTACTAAATAAAAATTTATAGCAGATAGTAGCGAAATCAAAGTTGTGTGTGTGGAAAAAGAAAATTGGTCCTACAAGGTCAATATGCCAACAACAGTTTGATTGCCTCGGCATCAACCTCTAACACCCTATCAATGTGGCTGACTTTATATTTCAAAATTTTATTTTGTTAACGGAGAGGTAGTTCTCACTTTGTGATTACTTGGTTTGTAGTTATTTTGAATTTTCACTTCTTTAATTTTTAACATTTTGCTTATGGGTTGCGCTTTTTTTATTTACATCTTCTTTTCTTTTGTGCCAGTAGATGCACTCAAAGACAGATCTGAGACTAACAAATATGCGATTTATTCTTATTACCCCTTCCTCTGTATTTCTTGCCTCTATTTGTTTTTCCAATTAAAAATTTGATCTTTATTGTTATTGGTATGTTAGTCTACTTTTTAGATATTCATATTGTCAATGTCATTTCCTAATTTGGAAACAAACGTTTATAACTAACTGTAGAATCTAATGTTAATATCTTTATTTTATATGTATAAATAGTTTTTTCTTTTATATTTTTCTCTTTAAATATAAAAATTTATACTTGTATATTGTCTCTGTTTTTCCTTTAAATTGTTGCATTAAGGTATTTTTGGAGAAAAGTACTAATTATATGCCAATGATATGGATAATTATTAATGAATTGCCTCACAAAATGTAAGCACTAATTATATGCCAATGATATGGATAATTATTAATGAATTTTCTCACAAAATGTAAGCACTAATTATATGCCAATGATATGGATAATTATTAATGAATTGCCTCACAAAATGTACGTGTACCGGTAAATGCATAAACAAACGCAATAATGTGCTTATATGTGTTGTTGTGTCATACGAATAATTAAAAAGTTAAATACGTTATTACCCATGATTTTGTCGATTTACAAGATCGGTTATTCCGTCTAAAGGCACAATTATCTTACCATTAGTTTTAATGGTTGTTTGACATTGGTAGCTTTTACTTTGGTAATTTTTCGCAAAAGAAAAAGGTGAATATTTCTATCATGCAGGAGAAATAAATAAATGAATATAGGAATAATATACGAGAGATAATAAGACAGTGTTAGAAAATAATTCATTTTTTATTGTAATTTTTAAAACATAAAAAGATGTTACTATGTGTTAATGAAATAGGATAAGGATGTACGAAAAATCGCTATAAATCAATAGATTGTTAAAAATATATATGAAGAACGACAAGTTGGTGTAACATCTCTCTTAAAAGAAACAATTCCTTTTTATTTTCTCCCTCTTTCAAGGCACCTCTAGCATTAATACGAAAAGTAAAATTTTCTTTTAATGGAAACAACTATGCATTTTGTGAATCATTTAATCGAGTGGTATTGTATTTCATTTCTATCAGCTAATGAATATTTCAAATCATATATACTTAATTATAAAAAAAATCAGAATCAATTACAAAAAAAATTAAAGAGTACGATAATTAATAATATTTTCGTGATAGAGAAAAAGAATAGTGCAACAATTACTACTCACTAACACCTATATGAGCATATAAGATTTCTCATGTTAAGAAATTGATCGAGGCAATCTATGCAATACCAATCGTCCTTGACATGATGAATGCTATTTTTCTATTTAAAGGTTTAATGAAATTTATATTAGTTGTTTTTCTTTTATAGTCTAAAGAAAATTTAGTGATGGATGGGTTTCTATTGACATATTTTCAAGTCTAAATGTTTGGCTTCAATAATTAGTGAAGTTCATGATCAACTATCAGATAATAATTATTTTTTTAGGATAATTATCTTTGAAATTGACGATATTGAATATTTTTTAGCTAATTAGAAAAAATATATTTATAAACAAATATATACACATGAAAAATTAATCTATTTTATCCTGGATAAATTTATAATAAGATCATATTGCAATTTAATTTTTCTTTTATAACCGCAACAGGACAAATTTACTAGTCCTATAATATACTTTGTTAGACTATCATCATCCTCTAAAATGGAGTCTTTTAGTCTTAGTTGACCAACTAAAATAAAATAAAAAAATGGTTGGCTACTTGTAGCTGCACCTGCATTCTTTGATTCATAAGCTACTATCACGACCATAGTAAAACACCGTTTTTAGTGATTGTCAGTGTGTTATTTATTGTATGTTTTTTTTTACCACCGGGTGACACAATCATCTCTGTCATAATACAAAATCTAATTGCGTGCTTTCATGTTCATTTTACTGCAATTAATCTTAGAATGTCTTTTACTGACTGCATTAATTTTGTTCATTTACTCTGATCATGAGCACTGATTATGTGTAACGTGGTCATTAGCTTTACGTTTCAATCCCATCCAATGGTTGTCAACAAGTTTGAATTTTTTTAAAAAGGTTTTTTCATGCTAGTTTAGCTTTTATACCGTGATTATATATTATTTTTTAAAAATTTTAAAGACCACTTACAAGATAAATTTAGGTAATCATCAGTAATAAGTGAGATTAATAATAAAAAAAATAAGTCAAATTCTTTGTTATAGATAGCTTAAAAATGATTTTACAATAGTACTGTAAGTTACTACCTCCATTCCATTTTAAATGGTTATTACCAAACAAATTTAGTTCATAATAAACACACTTTTGTTATTATTCTATTAAGAAAAGAATGACATATTTTAATGTTTGAAAATAATTTAACAACAAACTTTTCATGTTATCCTTTTTATCATTAAGAGAAATTTGTATAGCCACACAATTATTACTACACAAAAGTTTTACCCTCAATTCTTAAGATTACAAGTTTCAACTGTTTTCTTCTTCTTTTTCTTTTTCTTTTTCTTAAACTTCATATCGAGTCAAACTAGCTCATATAAATTGACACGAAGATAGTTTTTCTATGACTAGAGTTTGAATATTGATAAAAGACGATTTAATTAATAACTCTTATAATTAATATTACATTAAATAGTGTGATAACTCGATATGTCATATAGAGCTTTAACCCCTAAATTTTGTGTTTCGAAACATAAAATAGCTCCTTTTAGCCTTTTTCGATTCGCGTGCGCACTCTGTGTCTTTTTTTCAAAAGGCATTTTATGTGAAAAACTGATTAAAATGTGAATTTGTGCCTTAAAAATTCATTTGAGTTGACTTCGATCAACGTTTTGAGCAAATGGACCCAAATCCATGTTTTGAAGGTCCCAGTGTGTCCGTATCGTGATTTGAGACTTTGATGTATGTCCCGAAACGAATTCAGAGATCCCTAGCTCGAGTTAACACAATTTGCTAAAATTGAAGTTTAAAGGTTTAGAGAATTTATGAATTTGACTGAAGTTTTACTTTGTTGTTACCGGGTCCGGATTCTGGTTCCGGAGCTTGGTATAAGTTCATTACTATATTTATGACTTATATGCAAATTTTGGTGCAAAACGGAGTTGATTTGACGTGATTCGGACGTCCTGTTGTTAAGATTAAAATTCTTAAATTTCATTACAAATTTCATTTATTTTGGTATCCGATTCGTAGTTCTAGGTATTATTTTGATATTTTAATCACACGAGCGAGTTTGTATGATGCTTTTGGACTAGTGTGCATGTTTGGTTTGAGCTCCGAGGGCTCGGTTGAGTTTTGGACTTAGAATCATAGTTGATGCCTTTTTGCTTCTGGTTTCTGTTTGCGAGATCTGGCTCGCATTTGCGATGAAGACTTCGAATTTACGAGCATGGGCTGGGGGATGGTTTCTCCCATTTGCGAGTGCTCTACCGCATTTGCGATAGAGGCAGGTTCGCATTTGCGAACAAGTAGTTCGCATTTGCGATGGGGACTAGGGGAAGCTAGCTCGCATTTGCGGTAAGGCCCAGTTCGCATTTCCAAACAAATCATCGCAAATACGATGATAGCAGAGGTGTGTGTTGTTTTGCATTTGCCAAGCATTTACGGGGTTCGCAAATGCGAACCTCAGGTCGCAATTGCGACATTTGCACCTGGTCAAAAGGTGAGTTAGACGGGATTTTGGTTCATTTTTCCCAAAATGTTAACCCTAAAAACCTTAGAGGCGATTTTTCCAAGAGATTTTCTTCCTCAATTCATTACTAAGTGACTCTAACCTACTATTTTTCGATTACCCACTACATTTCATAAGATTTCAACCTTTAATCTAGTATTTTCATGGTAGAATTGGGGATTTGGGTACAATAAGGGATTTTTGTAAAATTGAAATTTTGATCTCGAATTGAGATCGAACTCCGAAATAAATAACATAATCGGGCTCGGGGTGAATGGGTAATCGAGTTTTGATCCGAATTTTAGGTTTTGACCAAGCCGGCCCGGGGATGAATTTTTGTTGACTTTTTCAATAATTACCTAAAATTGAACCTCTTTCATTTGTGGGTAGTTCCTAATGCTTATTTTGAATCATTTGGTTAATAATTTGCTAGTTTTGGTTGGTTCAGAGGCTTTTTCGAAAGGCAAAGTCGTGGTTGGAGTTTGAGTTGATTGCGGAGTGAGGTAAGTGTCGTGGTTAACCTTGACTTGAGGGATTAGGACTTGCTTACCTATTTGCTATGTGTTTAAATGTGTGGGTACACCGTATATATGAGGTAACGAGTACCTATGCGTTGTTATTGGATTAAAGCATGCGGGTGAGACTTATTTTTTTATAATTCATTATCTTCTTTGATTATGATATCCATGCTTAGACTAGTTTATTACTTAATTGATCATTCTTTCCACATTTATGAACTATTTGTGATGATTGAGTATTTTTGGAAGTTGAGGTTCGGTATTTTGGAACCATTGTTAACCTAAAGTTTATTCTTGCCTATTCTATCTCCCAAATGTCTATATTCATTGCTACATGGTAATGGCAAGTGTTAAAGCACGACAGGTGATGACATGTCGTATTTATCATTTCTTGGAGAGGTTAAAAGTTAAAGCACGAAGGGTGATGTCGTGTCATTATTATTGTTTCATGGCGAGGTAGATAGTAAAAGCACGATAAGTGATGTCATGCCATCTTTATTCATTATGTTTATCCGTTTTCATTGGTTGGTTTATTTGACTGTTTATGTTGTCATTTCATGTTATAGGTATCGTATTTTGTACCCCCTTTCGCACGTCCCTTCCCAATCGTACGTGTTTAATCCCTAGTTGTTGTTATATTGCATGTATATCTTCGTTTGTACAGGTTTAATTACATGGATGTCCTGTCATAGCCTCATCACTACCTCGTCAAGGTTAGGATCGACACTTACGGAGTATATTGGGTCGGTTGTACTCATACTACACTTTGTACTTCTTATGCATACTTTGGTAATGATCCCAATTGTACGTGAGGTAAATTAGCTCGGATTGGCATATTTAGAGACTCGAGGTAGATCTGCTGGCGTCCAAAGACCTTGAAGTCTCCTTCCTCTTTCCTTATTTGATGTTCATTTCATCCGAAACAATTATATTTATTTCAGACCCTATTTGTATAACTTCTAGAAGCTCGTGTACTTGTGACTCTACATCCAGGTTGTATTTAGATATACTGGTTATTATGATACTTCGTACTTCATTTTTGTTTTATCTCGGTTTAATCGATTTATTTATTTGAATTGTTCTAAAAAATTTGTTTAAGAATTTCTCTAATGTTAGATTGCCTAGCGAGTGAAATGTTAGGCGCCATCATGGTCCCGAAGGTGGGAATTGCGGATCGTGACAAGTTTGTATCACAACCCTAGGTTGCCTTGGTCTCATGACTCACAAGCAAGCTTAGTAAAGTCTAGAGGATCGGTACAGAGACGTCTTTACTTATCTTGCACATGCTATGGAGTTTAAGAACAATTTCACTTCTATTCTTCCATGTCGTGCGTTTTTATTCTATCAATGATAATTGAAATCTTATATTCTTGTTCTCTCACAGATGGCAAGGAAACGTACTTCATCTTCAACTGGAAAGCAATCGGATCCCCTAATGGCAGCTCTTACGAGGGGCAGGGGTCGAGGCAGAGGCAGAGCACACCCTAGAGCTCGAGCAGCAACACCACTAGTGGAGCCTCAAGTGGATTTTGATGAGGAGGTTCCACCTCAGACTGCACCTATTGGACTAGCTCAGGTCCCGGAGGGATTCATAGCCACTCTAGTGCTTCATGACGCTCTAATCCGTTTGGTGGGCCTTATAGAGAGTGTGGCCTTGGCCGGTACATTCCCGGTAGCACCCACCATCTCTCAGGATGGGGTAGGAGCCAAACTCCCGCTACTCACACTCCGGAGCATATGGCCCCCTTGTATCAGACTCCAGCAGCCCCGTTGGTTGGAGCAGTTCAGTCGGTTATTGCAACACAGGCCGGTGATAGGCCTGCCATGTCTTCTGAGGCTTTATTGAGATTGGAAGGGTTTACCAAGATCTTTCTAGCTCACTTCAGTGGTGCGCCTTCTGATGACCCACATGATTATATTGACTGCTGCCATGAGGTACTGCGGAACATAGGTATAGTTGAGACCAATGGGGTCGATTTTGTCGCATTCCAGAAGACGGGTTCCGCCAAGAGGTGGTGGAGAGACTTTATGTTCAGCAGACCATCTGGGTCGCCTGATCTTACTTGGGATTAGTTCTCTCAGCTATTTCTAGAGAAGCTCCTCCCTGTCACACTAAGAGAGGATTGCCGCAAGCAATTTGAGCGTCTCCAGCAGGAAGTATGACTGTTACTCAGTACGAGACTTATTTTGTGGATCTAGCTCGTCATAGCTTTATCTTTCTTCCTACTAAGAGGGGGAGGGTGAGGAGATTTATTGATGGACTCACCTACTCATTAGGCTACAGATGGCCAAGAAGACCGGGGGTGATATTTCCTTGCAGACGACCGCAAATGTTCCTAGATAGATTGAGATGGTACTTGTTCAAGAGAGGGGGAAAGGGTCCAACGAGAGGCCTCACCATTTTGTTGGGTTCAGTGGTGCCTGGTTTGGAGGAAGGGGTACTTTTGGAAACGGCCATCCTCCCAGGCCATTTTAGTTAGCGTTTCAGGCGTCTCACAATGCTCATGAAAGTAAAGGCACGAAGGGTGATGTCGTGCCATTATTAATATTTCATGGCGATCATGAGAGTAAAAGCACGATGTGTCATGCCATGCCATCTTTACTCATTATGTTTATCCGTTTTCATTGGTGGATGGTGTAACGACCCGACCGGTCGTTTTGAGAATTTAAGCTCCGTTCGGTGGCGTAGGGTCTTGAACAACTTCACATTGGGTGTATCGACCTACGTGCGTGGTTAGATTCAGTTGCCGAATAATCCGGAGTCAAATTGGGACAAAAATTCCATTTTTGAAGCTTAAGTGATGGAAGTTGACCAGGGGTTTGACTTTTATGTAAAAGGCTTCGAAATAAGTTTTGGTTAATGTCAAAAGCTTTGTATGGTAATTTTGGACTTAGGCGCGCGTCCGGAATTGGTTTTAGAGGCCCGTAGAGTGATTTGAGGTAATTCGGCGAAAGTTAGAAATTCAGCGATTTCGGCCGATAGGTGAAATTTTGATATCGGGATCGGAATGGAATTCCGAGAGTGTCTGTAGGTCCGTGGTGTTATTTATGACTTGTCTGCAAAATTTCAGGTCATTCAGACGTGGTTTGATTGGTCTCGGCATCGTTGGCGAATTTTAGAGGTTTAAAAATTCTTAGGCATGAATCCGAGACTTGATTCGTTGTGTTGATGTTGTTTTGGGTGTTCCATAGGTTCGACTAAGTTAATGTATTGGTATGTGACCTATTGGTGTAATTGGTTGAGATCCCGAGGGGCTCGGCAGATTCCATTTAAGCGAGGGTTAGCCATTTTCTTCATATTTTGAGTTTTGGACTTCGGATTTTAGATCGAGTTTTGGTGATTTTCAAGCTAATCGAGTGGGTAAATGTTATTCACCTAGATTTATATATATTCCATGATTTTATCTTTGTTTTTACCATTTACATTGGGTTTTGGGTTGAAGAAAATGTGGGTTTTGAAAGAAAACTTCTTAAATGAAAAATCGTGATTTGAGGGACCAAATGGTATCGGAATTTGATAAATCTTGTTATATTGAACTCGTATCGGAATGGGTATCCAGATTTTGTAAAAATTGATGGGTTCCAAGGTTGGAGCCCGGGAGTCGACTTTTGGGTTGATTTTTATAATTTTGTAAAGATTGAAGCTTTATTATTCGGAATAGTTCCTTATACGTTTTATGTGTATTTTGAAGTTGCTTTAGTTGATTTTGATCCGTTCGGAGGTCGTTTCGCCCGAGAAGTCAATTTAGAGTACCGACTTATCGTCTTTGAGGTAAGTATCTTGCCTAACCTTGTGTGGGGAAATTATCCCCTTAGGATTGAGTCTTCTATGTTGATTGTAGCCCGTGTACGCGAGGTGACGAGTGCGTACTCGTACTTATTTGCAAATAGGTTGGCCTTTTAGGATTTTTAGGTCCTTAGATTCCCCGTGTATGAATTGTAATTGTTATATCTGAGTTCATGATTTGCTAGATTCATCTCTTCCTGCTCAAATTAGAAATTACTTGCTTAGTGTTCCTTTGTTTATTATTTGATTTTAATTGACATAAATGAGGACTTTTTCTTTCCTACCGTTATGATATATCTTCCTTCATAAACTGCCTATGTGACTAAAACTAGTATAATCTCGCCCTATAATTGTTTAGCAGTAATTGGAATACCTATACGTTGGTGTCAAGCATGCCCGTGAGTCGTACATTGTGATTTATATGACTTTCCCTTAAGTGCTATTTAGGTTTGGCTGATACTCGTCCATGTTGATGGTATTTCTTTGGTGTTTCCTATCACTGAACCTTGTTCAAGCTGCGTTTATTCTGTGAAGCTAATTGTCTAAGTGAGATTGGTTATAACTGTTTTCCTTGCTGGGATGATTTGGTTTATTTGGTTGTGAACTTGAACATTAAGAATCGTTGCTATATTTGCCTTGCTTTCCCCTCGTTATGCTGTTTCTTTTTGTGCTTGGTATTCCCTTCAGTGGCTGCTTCTTACGAGTGAGTTTTTACCATTCTTGTGATTTAAGTCTTTGTAGTGATTTGCTCATCGCACCCTGTATTTCTGTGTTTTGTTGCTTTTGCGCTTGTTGTGGAAATGCATGTTGTTCTGTCGCATTCTGGTTGTTTCCTTCAGTATTGCATTGCATATTTAAATTGGGACTACAAACGAGATTCCGGGAGCTTTCCCTCTGTACTGCATTGCATAATTAAATTGGGACTACGTACGAGATTCCGGGAGCTTTCCCCCTGTACTGTATTGCATATTTAAATTGGGACTACGAACGAGATTCCAGGAGCTTTCCCCTTGTACTGCATTGCATATTCACGAACTGAGTTCCGGTAGATTCATCTTGAGGAGATTATGATCGAAGAATTTTACTGGAAAGTATTATTGAAAAAGTATTTTCCTTGAAGAAGATTTTGTCTGAAGGACTTTTATTTCGAAGGTATATTTGAAAATCATTTGTCTTGTAGAAAATGATATTTGGATGTCATTTATTGGGGAAGTATATTTGGAAATCACGTATTTTGAAAGAAACTATGTTTTAAAGATTCCTCTTTCTAAAAGTACATATATATACACACTTCGAGAAAATATGTTTCAAAGGGGATCTTTTTATACTAAAATGATTATACCTTCAAAGTTTTCAAAATGAACTACTGTTTAAAAATTTCCACCAATTTATTTAGTTTATTGGCTAAGGTCCGGTGTGAACAAACGGACGCAGAGTTGAGTTACTAGTGTTTTCTATTGTGTTGTGGTTTTTCTTCCATTTTGGCTTGTTTTGTTGTCCATCCTTCTGTGTATTATTATGTTGTTCCGTTGATTAATTACTGAAATTTCCTTCCATATTATATTTTCATTGTTGTTAATCATACCGTGAAGTCTTAGATAGTGTTGTGTTCGGTTATTTCTATATTCATGCCAATTTAATTTATAGACCAGTGGTGTCTTGACTAGTCTTCGTCACTACTTCACCGAGGTTAGTCTTGATACTTACTGGGCACCGCTGTGGTGTGCTCATACTACATTTCTGCGCATTTTTGTGTGCAGATCCAGGTATTTATTGTTAGTACTTGCGTGGATCATTGCCGAGGAGACTCAAGGTAAACCTGCTTCAGCGTTCGTAGGCTTCGGAGTCACCTTCCTGTTTTTAGTCATTTGTACTCACTTATTTCTAAAAAGTTTTATTTAGGAATTGTAGAAGATCTCATAGAGCTTATGAATTGTATTACCGGTTTTGGGAACATTGAAATTCTGTCAAGATTTCTATATCGAGGTTGTTAAACTCTTTTATCATTGTTTCTATTCTCTAAATGTTAGGCTTACTTAGTCCCTAAGACTAGGTGCCATCACGATACCCAACAGAGGGAAATTTGGGTCTTGACAGATGGTTAATTTGACTGTCTCATGTTGTAGTTACTGCATCTTGTACCCCTTTCGCATGTCCCCTCCCAATCATACGTGTTTAATCCCTATTTGTTGTTATGTTTCACGTGTATTTTTGTTTGTACATGTTTATTTACGTGGGTGTCCTATCATAACCTCGTCACTACCTCGCCGATGTTAGGCTCGACACTTACGGAGTACATTGGGTCGGTTGTACTCATACTACACTCTGTACTTTTTGTGCAGACTTTGGTACTGGTCCCAACTGTACGTGAGGTGCATTAACTCGGATTGACATATTTTAATACTCGAGGTAGATCTGCCGGCGTTCGCAGACCTTGAAGTCCCCTTCTTCTTTCCTTATTTGTAGTTCATTTCATCCGAAACAGTTATATTTATTTCAGACTTTATTTGTAGAACTTCTAGAAGCTCGTGTACTTGTGACTCTAGATCCAGGTTGTATTTAGATATGCTGGTTATTATGTTACTCCGTACTTCATTTTAGTTTCATCTCAGGTTAATCAGTTAATTTATTTGAACTGTTCTAAGAAAAAAGAATTTCTCTAACGTTGGCTTGCCGAGCGAGTGAAATGTTAGGCGCTGTCACGGACCCGAAGGTGGGAATTCTGGGTCGTGATAAGTAGTTTGCTGAATTAATGATAGTTTTCTTATTGACTTCTAAGGGTTTTGGTAGGATGGATAAGGTCGTTTAGTTCTTAATAAGTGATTACTGATTCGAGCCCTAAGTATTTTATACGGTAAAATTGGTCTGTAATAAATGATCAAATGATAGCACGCCATGCGAAACAGAAGACAGATAAAAGGCGAATCATGTGATAGGCAGCATCGGAAACAACAACTGCAGCTGGTATCAGATAAACCCCGAAAAGAGCCTGGTTAACGAGATCAGTTCGAATGTTTGTCATCAGATAGCATTCAATGAAGAATATTCTCCAACATTAAATGGGTAGCCGTTGCATAGAATATTGCATTCATGGTCTGCTGTTACATATTCATCAATGGCCCTTTGTTACCATTTAAGAAGGGCTTGATCCTATGATCTTGTTTCCCTATGTGTAGCTATAAATAGCAAGCTCAGTAGCCAATGTAGGACATGAAATTCTTGGCAAAACTTATGTTGTATTACACTTTCGCTCTCAATTAAAACAACTTTATTTGCTTTCTATGATGTTCTTATTTCTATCCTCGGAGACGTTATTCTCGGAGCTAGGCTTGCCATCTTCTTCAATCTTAATCCTTAAGTCTTATTTTTAATCTTGTTTATTTACCATTTTTGGATCAAATCAGTTCGCTTATTTATAAACCACATAACAAATTCAACTGTACCGTTTTACGAATAAATAAGTATGAAAAAATTCCTATCATGAAACAGTTCCCCTTTCAATGGGTATTATGCCGCTTAAATTCGAATAAATATACGAATACCGAATATCTGTGTGAGAAACCAAAAATAATACTCCCTCCGGTTCACAATAAGTGACCAATTTGCTTTTAGCACGCCCATTAAGAAAATACTAAATTCTATACAAAAATACCTAGTATGACTAAACTACCCCTAATTAAATATTTAATGTGAGGAGTAAGAAAACTTTTTAGAGATATGTACATAGGAATTATTTTGTAAAAACAAATTGAATTTTTTCTTGATTATATAACTGTAAATTTATTTTGAACCAAAATAAAAAAGGAAACTGGTCACTTATGATCCGTAAGGAGTACCTATAGTAATTTTCTTATTGAGAAAGGAGGTGAGAAGTAGAGGGGGTGGGTGGGTGAGGGGAGGGGGTTCGTGGTCATTTCTGGAAGTCCAGCTGGTAGGGTCAGAGTCTGCCCATAGCTTTTGTCCTGTTCACGTTTGGCCTTCAAGTCTTCAACTCCTTTTTAACCTCGTTATAATCCCCCAAACAACAAATCATTCTCTTCATCATCACTCTCTCTCTCTCTTAATTTCCTTCTCCTCCCCCTAGAAGAAAGGCGAAAGTCTTGGGGGATAAAAGGATAAGAGAGGGACAGAGAAAAAACTACACCAAATATAAAAAGAACTCCTAATAATCAAGAAAGGGAGCTTTTCTATTGTGGGGAATGTTGTCTGGCTCGAGGAATCTTTAATCTTGATCAAATTCTTTACACAGATCTATTATTATATATGTTCTATAAATTCTTTTAGATCTATAAATGTCTGTTCTTAGATCTTGAAATTTTGATCATATTTTTTTGCGTCGTCGGACCAGGCTTCATTCCCCTCAAAGATTGCTGCCATATATTAGTATCACGATTAAGATCTTTTTTGGTATACAAATAAGGTGAGGCCCATGTTTAATTTCTTTTTAGTTTTCTTTTTATTTTATTTGTTTGTCAGTTATAAGTGCTATATTCAACATTTGGGACAAATTTGTACTTGTTTATTAACCTAGTTTGGTATGTCTGTTATATATCTGCAGATTGGTGTAATGATAAGGATCTTGACTTTAGTCTTGAGTTCTGATTCTCATTTTTCATCATTACAACCTTTTTACATACTCTGTGTTTCATAACCTTGGTTTCTTTTGTCAGTAAATAAGACATATACTTTTTTTCATCATTGTGTTATGATTGTAGTATCATGGCTTTTTTTGGTCTTTTTCTGCAAAATTTTTAGATCTGTTTTCTGGTTTTCTACTTTGCTCAAACCCTTTCTTCTTTTAATTTTCTGCACAAAGGCACACACACGCACACTAGATAAGGGTTTATGTTATCGAGATGCTATCTTTATGAATAACTTAACCTTTATATCTGACTTGTTTTACATTGCCATGTTTTAAAGATTTACTTTGGTCAACTGAAGCACGCCTGAGTGTTTATTTAGATGTCACGGTTAAGCTCTCACTATATGCAGGGGTCTATTGTACGCAATCTTACCTTATATTTTTTTAAGAAGTTGTTTTTACGGCTTAAACCAGTGCCTAAGTGGTGACTTCCTGGTCACACAACGACTTTCTCGTCACACGGAAGTGACTTTACCGGTTACGCCAATATTGTTTTATTACCTATATGACCATAAGCTTTTATTCCTGAAGTTTACATTCTATTACTGTATTGACTGACTATTGAGTTTTGTTTGTGTACTGCTGGTGTCAAGTCTATGTGCATTGGCTTCAACTTTAGGCTTGTTCTTGAACCTTATTAAAGAGACTCCTCTCATATAAGTGGTGCATTTTGCAGTTTTATCGTCAACTCGAAGGCACATGTACCAGCTGATTGATCTATTTTACTTCTAGCGGTTGTATATGGAAAAGTATTTTGTTAGTGTATTTCTGTTGAGTATTTAGTGATTGTTCTTTTTTTTTTTTTTGTGTGCAAACAGGACTAGGTTTAATTATTCTTATAGCTCTTAGGTTTGAGTTTAGAAAACAAGAGAGGAAAGTCATTAATGAATACAAAGAAAAGCATCTGACTGGAAATGAATGATATAAAAAGGTGAGGTAGACATCCTGCTGAGAAAATAAAGATAAGCTATGTAGACCTATAGGAGAGATAACAACTATTAAGAATCTAGAAAACCTAGATTTCTGAAGTAGTACTAACTTAGTCACATTTAGGGGTGTTGGAATACGATTTATACCGGTATAAGTTATATTGGGATAAGTTATGCTTGGATTAGTTATGCTGAGATTGTTGTTTATTCATTATTTGGTATGTTGTATTAAGAATGACAATTGCATAATTTCTAAGAAGAAGGTATAAGTTATACCGGTGCTAATTACCCCACCTTCTATAAGGTATAAGTTATCTCAGTGTTAAAATTAACACCTGGAACCTGGTTTGCTAACCAAACATGGTATTAAATTTTTATACTACCCTTATACCTTCTTATACCTCATACCAAACGACCCCTTAAATTATTAATGATGAATGTTTCAAGAAATTATGCAGTCATCTGGTTAATTGGTGTTTATCACAATATTTGAATCAAAGTGCATTGCCGGTTCTTCATGCTATTTCAGCAACACCAAAAAGTAGTGTTGGCCTTTGAACCACCGATGAAAAGCGCAGATCAGTACATGAAGTATTTGTGTTCACGCAAGGTTGGGAGAAGAATCACACTCTAAAAGGTGTGATGTAGGTGATCTACCCTAATGCAAGTATAGTGGCTGATTCCACGACCTTTGAACTGATGGTGATCAAGAAATTGTTATTGGTGATTTGTAATCTTTTTGACTTAACAAGCTTGAAAGTGGGAATGTTAGCTTTTGTGTTACTAATTTTTTACACAAATACACACTCGCAAAAAAAGTTAGCTCGATTTTGATGCATGAATTGTCCATTCGTTGACTATTTAGTACATTGTCTGGTGCATTAAAAAGAAAAGCTTTGAGAGTATAACATATCAACTGTGTCTGTACCCATTAGTTGCAGCATAAAGGAATACTGATTATCAATACACTGGGGAAAATCACTATAATATCTTGCTTTTATTTTTTCTTATTCAAGGTAACACCAAAGCTATGGGACGTTTGGCACGATCCCAACCTGTTGTATTTTTGAATTTTTTTTAATTCCGATATAGTTGTAATATTATTTTAAATCCATTTAATTTGAATTGGTATATTTTCTCCATCACAATTATTGTGAAGAGACATTTAAAATAATTAGTCTTGGACAATTTATTAGTGAAAATGAACTGCCCCTCAAATCGGGTCAGGTTATTTATTCCGTAAAAAGAATACTTGGAGGACATAAACGTTAACCTTTAGCCTCCAAGATGAGATGAAGAATGAGAGTTCATTCTTGTACTTTGTGCAATATCAGCAATTATTAAAAGGAAGAGGACTCCTCTTCTTTATTAGAATTTTATTTAATAATTAGAAAGATCAACACCATTCTCATATAGCTATGGTAGATATTAGCCATCTTCAAAAAGGAAGTGACCAGAATGAAACTATAATACCCATTAAGAGATTCGGTTGGCGTTTGGACAACATTTGGTTAAAGCTGAAAAAAAGTATTCGAAGTCAAAATTATGTTTTGACATATATTTTACCTTAAAATATAGTCACTACAAAAAAACGCTATATTTGTGGAGGTTTTATTTATATATTGTGGGGGTCAGAAACCTCCACAATTCTTTATTACGGCGGTTTTCAAAACTCCCGCAATAACGTTCGCCGCAATCAATTTGTGGGGGGTTTTATGGGAGACCGTCGTGATCATATAGCGGCGGGTATTTAGCATCGGTTTAACCTCCGCAATTTGTTAGTTTGACTTTTTAAGAACACACGTTTAGCGGCAGTCAAAACCCCCACAACCTTTTTATTTAACCCCCGCAAATTTAAAGACAATATTATTTTTACATTAAATTGCGGCAGTTATAACCTCCGCTATTCATTGTTTTTTTTTTATTTTGCAATT
>ML268201.1:0-26705 GCA_005239495.1 Nicotiana undulata
GTTGGCTTGCCTAACCCCGTCGTTGGGCGCCATCACGACCCTGATTAGGATTCTGGGTCGTGACATCAGTCCCTCCGAGAGGCATGGCGTCCAGAGTTGAGAAGTTGCGTCAGACACTATGTAAGTATTAGAGTATGCCATGAGATTCAGTGACTTGGCCAGATATGCACCTCACTTGGTTGTTTCAGTTAGGGGGATGTAACGACCCGACCGGTCGTTTTGTGTTATCGAACCCTGTTTCTCTAAATGAAACTTTCCATAGCGGATTATTATTAATTATGACTTGCGGGGACGGGTGGTCAGGGATTCAGAAGTGTTTAGAGCGGTATTGGAACACTTAGTTCCTTAAGGTTGTCCCTTTTGGCCAAATTTGACTTCGGTCAACATTTTCAGTAAACGACCTCGGAATCGAGTTCCGACAAATCCAGTAGCTTTGTATGATGATTTAGGACTTGAGTGTATGTTCTGAACGGGTTTGGGATGGCCCGGGAACGTTTCGACGCCCAATATAGAAATAGGAATTTCCTTAAGTTTGAAATTTGGTTTTGAATGTGTTTTTGTGTTATAGAGGCCTGAATGGAATTCCGAGACCAGGAATAGTTCTATTATGTCATTTATGACTTGCCTGCAAAATTTGGTATCATTCCGAGTAGAATAGGACGGTTCGGCGCGTTGTTATCGAATTCAAGAACTTGAAGTTCTTAAGTTATGATACTAGAGGTTTTGGGAGGTGATTTTTAGTTTATCCATTGTTTTGAGTGATCTGAAGGCTCGAGTGAGTCCGTATTATTATTCGGAACTTGTTGGTATATTTGGCAAGGGCTCGGGTGGGCCCAAGTGCCTCTCGGGCACCAAACGGGGCTAAAAACCAGCTGATGCAACTGCTGGTGCACCTGAACTGGTGTGACCGCAGGTGCGGTTGCCCAGTCGCAGGTGCGGGACCGCTCCTGCAGTCCCAGACATCGTAGGTGCGGCCCCAAGTGAGGCCCCCCTTTTCGCAGGTGCGGAAGTCCTTCCGCAGGAGCGGAGCCGCAGGTGCGAGAATCTGCCCCCTTGTGTAGAATCCATACTCTTTCATGAACCTATCTATGACTCTTTCTGTGACAGTTTGGGCAATTATGTAGAATCCATTGACATTGCAAATAATATTGGAAAAAGTTTTAATCATGATCTTGAATGTATTAAAAAATTTATTTTTGAATTTATGGGTTCTTCAGACCTTTCTGAGAATTGCTGTGGTTCTTTGAATAACTTACATGTAGAATAATCCATAGGATTTATTATTGATACTTGGCTATATCATAAACGTGTTGTATTTTATACATGTGGTAGAGATACTCTGTTTAAATGGATGCGTCATCAATTATTTATAATTTCATCATCTTGCACAATTTCGGACTACCTTAGGAGAGGTTTTCATGGGACAAATCTGAGTAGGCATAAATTTTATTGGGATGATGATGTCCATATGCTTTAGAAAGAAGTACTTACACCTATTAGTCTTAATTGGGTTAAGTGGACATATGGTCACTATCTTGTTTTATTCTTACCATTTTTTCATATTAGTGGATGCCATTTACTAGTGCATGTTTTTCTTTTTCTTGCAAGGTCGAAATTCGAGGACGAATTTTCTTCAAGAAGAGGGGAATGATAGAATCCTAGGAATCTCAAATCTATTCAAGGACAAGAATGAAGCTTTGGAATCTCAAAGAGGGCCTTTAACAAGATGTCAAGCTAATGTGTTGCCAAACAAGGTCATTAGACATCAAGTGCAAATAAAGAAGTTGTTAATTGGGAAGAAGAAATAAAGGATAAAGGATATGAATTGGGTAGATATTCATATTGTTTTATGGAGCATTTATGTCCAAAAGAGGAGGATTGGAACCCAAGAGACATCTTTTGAAGAATGTCCTAGTCAATCCACTTTTGAACCAATGTGGCACCTAAAATGTGTCAAAACTTGCAGCCCATGAAGTCCTACATAAAGCCACATTTTTATAGCATAAAAAGGACTTACTTGATGTCTAAGAATGGTACAATACTCGTGCTAGATGTAGAGTGCAAGTTGGTGCCAAGTTGCATGCAAATGTCCTTCAAGATTTCCAAGATTCTATCCAAGATTGGTTTGGGACTTATTTCCATATATTACTGGAGTATATTTATTGCTTTCCTAGTTACTTAATGTTATGTTTTCCTTTTACAAATATTTTTGGAATTACTTTCCAAGAATGATTTGGTTTTTGCTTCCTAGTATTTTCTTTTTCCTAAGGTAGTTGGACATGTTGTCCAAAATAGTTTAGGACTTTATTTACTTATTTTTTAGGTAGTATTTTGTGACCCCTCTCTATATAAAGGGGTGTATTCTTTGTTTTAGACGGAGATTATTCTAGACAATATCAATAAAAAATAGTGAGATTTTTCTTGCACTCTTGTGTGTGGCTACTATGGAATTTATACTTCAACCTTCAAGACACAACTTAAGGTGGTAAGACTAAACCCTTCTCGAAATCTTAGATCACTTCTAGGTATTCTAGAAATGTGATAATTTTAGGTTTATTGTTGTTTTTGTTATTCTAAAGGGTCGGGTTGCACAATCTATCTCTTGTTTTAAGTATCTACCAAAGGCGATTAGTTCTTCCGTAGCTAATTGTTGTTTTTAGGATTCAACTTAAAGAATAGATTTCTTGAATTCAAGAAACTCTTTCTTGAATTCAATCTATCTTTAATTTTTCGTCTTTTTTTGTTTCTTTATTTTCTTTTAGATTCCACACGTTTCTTGGTTTTCTTTAGTAATTCTTGGACTTCTCTCGTGTTGTTATCAACCTTTTCCCATATCCCATATATATATATATATATATATATATATATATATAACGACATCTTGTCATGGGTCAATGCACAGGTATAAAATCTCTCGGAATGTCATAAGACCATCATGCCTTTGAATAATATCATGAAGTAAACTTTTCCAACTTACATATTTTCAGAGACCCACGAACAGAAGACAGAATACTAAGATATATGAGAATTCAAGAACAAAACATCTCTAATACTTCTTTGAATAGAGTCATTTATGGAAGTTGTGCATTCGCTCGTTTGGTTCGTGTCGTATAGATCATGCTAAAAAGAAAGAAGGGATAGCCTTAACATACCTGAGTCGATTCTCTTGACAATCCCTCTAACACACGTTAATTGCGACAAAACACGTGACGAAAATATCGGAGTAGGGAAAAATCTGTATAATATTCTTGAGAAAGGTTGCACCGTACTCCCTTACAATTGCAAAATCTCACATTTCTTTGAATTGTTTTAGAACTTATCTTCATTATGTGACTTACGTTTGTAACACACAAACATACGTTTGAATTCATATCACATGCATATAGGAATGAGTTTCTGACTTCCTATTCTTAGTAATGAATATGTGACACACTTCATTAAAAGGATATGACTCATGGTCTTTAAGAATGAATATGTGTCTCTTCTTTATTAAATGAGTATGACACATGTTCTTTAAGACTTGCCACATAATCTAGTGACTAAGAGTCACAATTCTCGGGGTGACTTGCTACCACGTGGGGGAGGGTCTAATATTATCCAAATATTTAAATTGATCTCTTACTAAAAGTCATTAATTACCCAATTATTCACATAATTAAGAATTAGCCCAAAACACCTAGTCGTGATGGCACCTATCGTGGAATCAGACAAGCCACACATTTCATTTGATTTAAGGTTTCTTTCAGAAAGATCACTATATTTGAAGCAAAAGTATCATTTTATAATTCATTAAAAGTTTAAAATCATTAAGACACAAATAAAACAAATCCCAGAACTAGTATCACCGAGTCATGAACTACTATAACTACAATGTCGAAATACAAAACTTACATAATGCTCTCTGAAATGATAAAATGTGACATGGAGATAAAGAATGAGAAAACGAGGCTGCGATCGCCAGCTGCTACCTAGAAGACTCCAAAGGAAACTCTAACAACAAATCAGCAATCGCTACCGGTTCCCGATGTACCTAAATATCCACACAAGGTGCAAGGGGTAACGTGAGTACACCAACTAAGAAATAATGAACCCAAACTATGGACTGAGAGGTAGTGACGGACGAAAGCTCAGTATATGTAATAAAAACAGTGTACAATATTTAGGCAGGTTCACAGTTCTAACAGATAATGAAAACAAAATGAGTCAGATATGATCAGTAATCCATGTATAACTCAGTATACTCTACATGCCAATGTATCAACAGTGTCGAAATGCACATAGTGCTCACAACTCCCACATAGAAGTCTACGCAGTACTGTATATGGCTCTCAAGGCCCAGAGAAGATCCACCCCGGAATATATATACACATGTAACCGTAGTCACTCAGTACTGACTAAGGCCAATCCAGCCCCACGGAGAAGATCCATCTCCGAAATACAAATCTTTGGACAAGATCCATGTCCAGGAAAGATCCATCCCTCAATATCATCAGTGCGCTCACTAGGTGTGTGTTACAGACTCCGTAGGGGCTCCTACAGCACAAGCACTATAATAAGCCAGATCCAGGAATAATCAATATAACATTCTATGACATGCAACCCGATCCCATATCTGTCTCTTAATATCAGGCTCTCGGCCTCACTCAGTCATCACTCTCCAGTCTCGCTCACGTGGGCTCACAAATGCATGAACTAACCTGAATCAATGATAAATGTACAAAATCAACAATTACCGAGACTGAGACATGATATGATATGCTAGGACATGACTGAGTATATAACATCAATGAAACACATGAGAAAACATCAATAAATGACCACTCGGGTCTCAATAGTATCGGCGTGAAGCCTTAACATAGTACTTAGCATGATCTCTAGCATGTTCATATTAACCACATTGATAGAAGCACAGATATCAATCCATATATAACTACTAAACGGTGCCATGGGATGAACCAGGTCACTGTCACACCGTGCACGCCCGCACGCCCATCACTTGGTATGTGCGTCACCTTAATTATAATCATATAGCATATAGTTCGGGGTTTCGGACCCTCAGAACCAAGTTTGGAAACGTTACTTACCTCAAACCGGGCAAAATCCCAGTCCGCAATGCTTTTGCCTCTAGACTCGGCCTCCAATCACCCTGAATCTAACAAAAATTAGATTTATACATCAATATATACTAAAGGGACAAAGCCCACTCGGAAATTATCAAATTTAATAAAATCCCGAAATTGGCCAAACCCGACACCCGGGTCCACCTCTCGGAATTCGATACGAATCACAAAACTAGAATCCTTATTCACTCACGAGTCTACACATATCAAATTCATCAAAATCCGACTTCAAATGCCCATTCAAATCCCTAAATGAATTTCCCAAACTTTCTTCCATTTTCCACCTAATTTCCACCTCAAATCACAAATTAAATGAAGAAATAAAAGGCATAATAGTTTAACCAAAACCATGTGAGAGATACTTACCCTGATCAATTCTCTGAAAAATCCTTCAAAAATCACCTAATCCAGTGGTCTCAAGCTCAAAATATGAAAAATGGGTTCAAACCCTCGATTTGAAATTTTAACATTGCTGCCCAGGTCTTTACTCATCGCGAACGCGGCCACCCGCACACGTTCACGTAGAACAAACCAACTCCTATTCCTCTTTAATCTCTGCAAATGCGAAACCCTTCACGCGAATGCGATGCCTAGCAAGTCTCACCCTTCGCGAACGCGTACCTCTCCACGCGAACGCGTAGACCAAAACTCTAGGGTCCCCCAACTGCCTTACTCCTCTTCGCGAATGCGTGCCCTTGAGCGCAAACACGATGACTAGTTCACTCAGACCTCCGCATTCGCGTCCACCTCTTCGTGAACGCGATGAACAAAATCATCGAATCCCCAAATGACTCTTCGCGAACGCGGCATCCCACCCGCGAGCGCGATGAACAAATTCTCTGCAACTAAAAACCAGAAAAATTTGCCAACTTAAAATCAAAGAATAGGTCCGTTAACAACCCAAAACACACCCGAGGCCCTCGTGATCTCAACCAAACATGACAACACATCCCATAACCTCATTCAAACATAGTCGAGCCTTCGAACCACTCAAAACAATGCCAAAACACCAAATCAACCTCGGATTCAAGCCTAAGAACATCAAAGCTTCCAAATTCCGCCAACGATGCTGAAACAAACCAAAACACTTCCGATTGACATGAAACTTTGCACACACCTCATAAATGACACGATGGACATGTTAAAACTTCCTGAATTCTATTCCGACCATGATAACTAATTTTCCACTACCGACCGGAAATCGCAAAAAATCTAATTTCGCATATTAAAGCCTAATTCTACTCCGGACCTTCGAAAAACATTTCGAACACACTCCTCAGTCTCAAATCACCTAAATAAGGTATCCGAGCCATAAAATCCACATTCTGAGGTCATTTACCTAATAGTCAACTTCCAGTTGACTTTTTAAATTATAAAGCCAACTTAAGAGACTAAGTGTCTCATGTCACACCACGACCATTCCAAACCTGAACCAACCAACCCAGCACAACATAATTGAACTAAGAAACACATGATAAAGCAAAAATGGGGAAAACGGGGCAAATCTCACTGAACCACCGGCCGGGTCGTTACATTCTCCCCCTCTTAAACAAGCATTCATCCTTGAACGGGTCTAGACACATACCTGTAGTCTCAAATAAGTGAGGATATGTGCTCCGCATCTCCCGCTCGGTCTCTCGGGTAGCTTCCCTCTCTAGTGCACCTTCATTGAAGCTATCTCCTTAGACCTCATCTTTCTGACCTGACGACCCAAAATGGCTATTGGATCTACCTCATAGGGATATCACCCTCTAGATGAACCAAGCTAAAGTCCAAAACATGAGACGGGTCGCCAACATATTGCCGAAGCATAGAAACATGAAATACCGAATGCACACTCGACAAGATAAGTGGCAAATCAAGTCAATAAGCCACCTCTCTATCCTTCTAAAGCACCTCAAAAGGACCAATGAACCGGGGAATCAACTTGCCCCTCTTCCCGAACCGCATAACACCCTTCATGGGTAACACCTTCAGCAACACCTTCTCCCAAATCATGAAAGATACATCCCGGACCTTCCAGTCCGCATAACTCTTCTGCCTAGACTGCGCCGTGTGAATCCGCTCCTGAATTGACTTCTCCTTATCCAACGCATCTTGAACCAAATATGTACTTAAGAGCCTAGCCTCATCCGACTCAAACCAACTGACCAGAGATCTACACCTCCTCCCATATAAAGCATCGTATGAAGCCATCTAGATACTTGGGTGATAACTATTATTATATGCAAACTCTGCGAGTGGAAGAAACTGGTCCCATGAACCCCCAAAGTCTATGACACAAGCACACAACATGTCCTCCAGAATCTGAATAGTGACTCGGATTGTCCGTCCCTCTGAGGATGAAATACTGTGCTCAACTCAACCTGAGTACCCAACTCTCTCTGCACGGCCCTTCAAAACTGCGATGTGAACTAAGTATCTCTATCAGAAATGATAGAAATCAGAACACCATGCAACCAAACAATCTCACAGATATAAATCTCAGCTAACCGCTCCGAAGAATAAATAGTACCAATAGGAATGAAGTGCACAGACTTGGTCATCCGATCCATAATAACCCATATAGCATCAAACCTCCTCGCAGTCTGTGGGAGCCCAACTACAGAGTCCATGGTAATCCGTTCCTACTTCCACTCAAGAATATCCAACCTCTGATGCAATCAACCTGGACTCCGGTGCTCATACTTGACCTGCTGACAGTTGAGACACCGAGCTACAAATCCAACAATATCCTTCTTCATCTGCCTCCACTAATAATATTATCTCATATCTTGATACATCTTCGCGACACCCAGATGGATGGTGTACCGCTAGCTGTGGGCCTCTACTAGAATCAACTCTCGAAGCCCATCGACATTAGGCACACATATCCGACCCTGCATCCTCAAATCCCCATCAACACAAATAACTACATCCCTGGCATCACCTCACCGGACCCTATCCTAAAGAACGAGCAAGTGTGGGTCATCATACTGGCGCTTTCTGATATGGTCAAAAAGAGAAGACCTAGAGGCTACACAAGCCAATACCTGACGAGGCTCTAATATATCCAATTTCACCAATTGGCCCGCTAAGGCCTGAAATTCAAGTGCTAATGGTCGCTCTGCTGCAGAAAGATATGTTAGACTCCCCAAACTCTCTACTCTATGACTCAAAGCATCGGCCACCACATTGGCCTTCCTTGGATGGTATAGAATAGTGATATCATAGTCCTTGAGAAGCTCTAACCATCTCCTCTGACACAAATTCAGATCCTTATGCTTAAACTGATGCTGTCAACTACGGTGGCCAGTGAAGACCTCACAATGCACCCCATACAAATAATGACGCCAAATCTTCAAGGCGTGAATAATGGCTACTAGCTCGAGACCATGCACTAGGTAATTCTTCTCGTGAGTCTTCAACTTACGCGAGGCGTAGGCAATCACCCTACCATCCTGAATCAAAACAAAACTGATGCCTATCATCGAGGCATCACAATATACAATATATGAACTTAAAGCCGATGGCAATACTAACACTAGAGCCGAGGTCAAAGCAGCCTTGAGCTTCTGAAAGCTCTCTTCGCACTCATCTGACCACCTTAACGGAGCACCCTTCCGGTTCAATTTTGTCAAGGGCGAAGCAATAGAAGATAACCTCTCCACAAATCGACGGTAATACCCCGCCAAACCAAGGAAGCTCCTAATCTCGGTAGCTGAGGACGGTCTGGGCCAATTCTGCACCGCCTCTATCTTCTTCGGATCAACCTGAATACCCTCACTGGACACCACGTTCCCCAAGAAAAATACTAAGCCAAGCCAAAACTCACACTTGGAGAACTTTGCATAAAGCTTCTTCTCCCTCAATCTATGAATTACAAATCTCAAATGCTGAGCATGCTCCTCCTGACTACGAGAATATACCATGATGTCATCAATCAACACAATACTCATAGTGACCATAACGAGTCCTGAAAGCTATCTTGGGAATATCTGAATCCTAAATCTTCACCTGATGTTACCCGGATCTCAAATCAATCTTAGAGAACACCCTGGCTCCCTGAAGTTGGACAAACAAACCATCAATACGAGGCAAAGTATACTTATTTTTTACTGTAACCTTGTTCAAATGCTTTAGACAATACACATTCTCATGGAACCATCTTTCTTCTTCTCAAACAACACCGGTGCACCCCAAGGTGACACACTAGGCCGAATGAACCCCTTATCAAGGAGTTCCTGAAGCTGCTCTTTCAATTCCTTCAACTCATACAATACGATGGAATAGAAATGGTCTTAGTGCCCGGCACCATATCAATACCAAAATCAATATCCCTGTTAGGTGGCATGCCTGGCATATCAGCAGGAAACATGTTCGGAAACTCACGAACCATATGAACCGAATCAATAGTGGGAGTCTTAGCATTAAAATCCCTCAGAAAAGCCAAATAAGACAAGCACCCTTTTCCCCACCGTACGATGAGCCTTAAGGTATGAAGTAACCCTACTAGGCACATACTCAACAGAACCTCTCCACTCAACCCTAGGAAATCCTGGCATCGCTAAGGTTACGGCCTTAGCGTGACTATCTAGAACAGTATGACACGAAGATAGCCAATCCATGCCCAATATCATATCAAAGTCCACCATGCTAAGCAACAACAAATCCAGTCGGGTCTCCAGATCCCCAACATATATCACAAATGACCGATACACACGATCCACAACAATAATATCGCCCACATGATTCGACACATGAACATATGTAACTAATGAATCACGGGGCATATCCAGAAAATGGGAAAAATATGATAAAACATAGGAATACGTGGAACGAAAATCAAGTAAGACCAAATCATCTCGGTGAAAAACTGAAACAATACCTGTAATCACTGCATCTAAGGCCATACCATCCGGCCTAGTTGGAAGTGCATAAAATCTAGCCTGACCTCCACCTGATCGACCTTCCCCTTTAGGGCGGACTCTAGTTGTCTGACCCCCACCCCTCGCTAGGTGGGTGGGTGATGAAGTAACTGGGGCCGAAGCTGACGGCTGACTCCTCTGCTGGGATGAACCACCCGAAAGACGAGGACAAAACCTCTTGATATGACCTTAATCACCACACTCAAAATAACCCCTCTCAGCAAATGATGGTGGGGGACAAAAAGGAACCTCTAGCACCTAGATAACCACTAGAAGAACCATGCAAAGAGGAACCCTGAACCATTAGGGAGCAGGATATTCCTAAGACCGCCTTCAGGACTCGATATGGGCACTTCGAATTCTTGGTAATGTCTTTTGGGTTGACCAACGCCCCACCAGCTTTTATGGATCTTATGAATCGGGTCTTCAAGCCATTTCTCGACTCTTTTGTGATAGTTTTCATCGACGATATTCTTGTTTATTCGCGAAGTCAGGAAGATCATGCTAATCACCTCAGGGTAGTTCTGTAGACTCTTCATAAGCACCAATTGTATGCAAAGTTCTAGAAATGTGAGTTTTGGCTAGAATCAGTTACCTTTTTGGGCCATGTTGTCTCCAGGGAAGGGATTCGGGTTGATCACCAAAAGATCACAGCGGTGAAGGATTGGCCTAAACCAACGACCCCGACAGAGATTCGCAGTTTCCTGGGTTTAGCTGGATATTATCGGAGGTTCGTGGAAGGATTCTCTACCCTCGCCTCCCCATTGTCTAAGCTGATGCAAAAAGTGGTTAAGTTCCAATGGTTTGATGCTTGTGAATAGACTTCGGCGCCGGTATTGACCTTGCTAGAAGGTACAGAGGGGTTTGTGGTGTACTGTGATGCTTGAGGGGTTGGTTTGGGGTGTGTGTTGATGCAATGTGGTAAGGTTATAGCGTATGCTTCAAGGCAGCTCAAGAATCACGAAAACAATTATCTGACGCATGATTTGGAGCTCGCAACGGTTGTTTTTGCATTGAAAATCTGGCGGCATTATCTTTATGGGGTCCATGTGGATGTGTTCGCAGACCACAGAGTCTTCAGTTTTTATTCAAACAGAAGGAATTGAACTTGAGGAAGAGGAGGTGGTTGGAATTGCTCAAGGATTATGATATGAATATCTTGTACCATCCAGGGAAGGCGAATGTGGTAGCGGACACTCTTAGTCTGAAATCCATGGGTAGTTTGGCTCATTTAGAAGTAGGTTAGAGGCCTTTGCCTCGAGAGATTTACTAGTTGGCCAGTCTGGGGGTTTGTCTTTCGGCCTCAGACGAAGGGAGTGTTGTGGGGCATAATGGGGCAGAATCTTCGCTTGTGGTGGAAGTCAAGGAAAATCAATTCAATGATCCAGCATTGGCGCGGTTAAGAGAGGCAATTCTAAATCACAAGACCACAACTCTTTCACTCGGAAATGGTGACGGTGTCTTGCGGTGTCAAGGGAGACTATGTGTTCCATATGTGGAGGATCTTCGGGAGAGGTTAATGGTAGAGGCTCACAATTCAAGATACTCCGTTCACCCAGGTTCTACGAAAATGTATCACGATCTCAAGGAGATTTATTGGTGGAATGATATTAAGAGGGGTGTGGCGGGCTTTGTGGCTAGGTGTCCGAACTGTCAGCAAGTGAAGGCCGAGCATCAGAGGCCTGTTGGGTTGGCACAGCTTATGGAAATACCAATGTGGAAATGGGAGATGATCAATATGGATTTTGTGGTAGGGTTACCCCGCACTCCGCGTAAGTTCGACTCAATTTGGGTAATAGTGGATCGGCTCATGAAGTCAGCACATTTCTTGCCGGTCAAGTCCACCGACACTGCAGAACAATATGCTCAGTTGTATATCAAGGAAATAGTCATGCTCCATGGCACTCCAGTTTATATTATCTCGGATCGAGGGGCCCAGTTCACAGCTAACCTTTGGAAGATATTTCAGCAAGGTTTGGGGACGCAGGTTAACCTCAGCACAGCCTTCGACCTGCAGACTGACGGGCAAGCAAAACGGACTATTCAGACGCTTGAGGACATGTTACGAGCTTGTGTGCTTGATTTTAAGGGTAGTTGGGATGATCATTTGTCACTTATAGAATTTTCTTACAATAATAGTTTCAATGCTAGTATTCAGATGGCCCTATTTGAGGCATTGTACGGAAGAAGGTGTAGGTCTCCGATTGGATGGTTCGAAGTTGGAGAGGCGGAACTATTAGCACCGGATCTTGTGCATCAAGCTATGAAGAAGGTTAGAATCATAAAAGAGCGGTTGAAAACTGCTTAGACTCTTCAGAAATCCTATTCGGACGTTCGTCGCAGTGATTTGGAGTTCCAAGTAGATGATTGGTTATTTTTGAAGGTATCTCCCATGAAGGGAGTCATGCTATTTGGAAAGAAGGGGAAATCGTGCCCAAGGTATGTACGGCCGTATATGATCGCTTAGAGGATAGGACAGGTGGCATATAGGCTGGAATTGCCCCCTGAAATGTCATCAATGCACCCAGTGTTTCATGTGTCCATTTTAAAGAAGGTGATTGGAGATCCATCTGTCATCGTGCCGGTCGAGACCGTTGAAGTTAATGAAGAATTGTCATATGAAGAAGTTCTAGTTACTATTCTTGATAAGCAAATTCATAAGTTGAGAAACAAGGAGATTGCTTCGGTTAAAGTGTTATGGCAGAATCAACAAGTCGAGGAAGCCACATGGGAGGCGAAAAATGAAATGAAAAAGAAATACCCTCATTTGTTTGAATGAGTCAGGTAGTTGTTTATGAAAGTTGTCATCTCTAGGTAATCTCATTTTGTGTTATGTTTTGTGCAAGGCCACCCCACTCCCCTAATCCCCTCTTCTCTTATGACTTCTCAACTTTGTGCCGTATTTGTATGTATTGTGTTAGTTGAATCATGTGCAATTCGTTGTGTTAACAGAACTATGTGCAACTTGTGAAGTAACTAAAAGTATGTGGAACTTGTTGAAATGTGTTTCGGGGGGCCTCTATCAGGTGGATAGGCCTATTTACAAAGGAAACTCTGGCAAAATTTTTAGAAAATGTCGGAGTTAGTGAAAATTGGGGGTTGGCATTTTGTGTTTTCATACCCAAGTGATCCCCCGATCCTCATTAAAGGACGAATGATTTTAAGTGGGGGAGAATGTAAAGACCCGTAAAACGTTTAACTAAAGATGATGCCTGGATAGGTCCACATGTTAATATAACTGTAGAAATTATTAAAACGGACCCTTTTGGAGTGAAAAGTATCTGAGAACTTAAAAGATAGAATTTTTCAGATTTGCGCGGATCAGCGATCCACTATGCGATCGCAGATCAGGTATGCGGACCGCATAGTGGTCGCATACTTGGACAATTTGTTGTCCATTTCACTACTAGAAACTGGAGCTATGGAAATGCTTTTGATTGCTACGGATCTGTAACCGTAGCGATAGGTATTCTATTGTTACTGTTATAACCGTTACAAATAAGTATTAGATCTACTGGGACACTTAGCAACGGAACCGTTGCAATAGCCTCAATAACCGTACCGTTAGATATATATATGGCAACGGTTTGAGTAACCGTAGCAATAGTGATATCTATTGGAACGGTGGGAGGTATTGTTAGGGTCATTTTGTTCCCTCCTTATTTTTCAGCCAAAATTTTATACCCGCTAAAATTAGGTGGGGCCTACAATCTGATTATTATTTTCTTTTAATTTTTTATCTAGTTTTCCTGAAAATATTTATATCTAAACCCCTAATTCCTAATTCTTTCCCATAAAAAATCCCTAATTCTCTATTTCTCTTCTCGTTTCCCCATCTCGGAAGTGATTCAATTTTTACGCCAGCGACCCAAATCTCCATCTTCATTGCTAGTGACCCAACACCTCTTCATAGATTTGTTGGAATCTGAAGAGGGGCTGTTGAGTTTTTCGAGCTCCAGTTACTTCTTCTGTCAAGGTCCTTCATCCGTCAAGGTCCATTCTCTTCAAGATTGTTAGTTTAGTAGTAAATAACATTAATCCTACAGGTATTAGGAGTAGGACATGTATTATTTATATAGGGTTCATTGTATCATTGTATTAGGTGTGAATAATATATTATTTTCTCCCGTGCTTTCTCACATGGTATCAGAGCAACCGTGAGACATTTATCGTTGTGCATCAATTCCAGCGACTCCGGGAAGAGAAATCAATCAACCAGAAGTCTTTTTCTTGCAAACACTTGTCTGTCGCAGTAAAAAACCACTTTTTAATAGTGTTGTGCAAAACACAACACCATCACTAAGTAGATCGGCCTCTGACGACCAACCCTAGAAAAAATCTCCGTCGGAAAATCCTTCATGCGCTCCCACGCGCCACCAGCAGACATTTTTCCGGCGAGCGCGTAGGCCCACGCGCCGGCACGTGCGAGCTTCTCCGTCCATTTTTTGGCCAAGCTTCTTGAGGACTGCCTACCCGCACATCAAATCCGAGTCCATTGGTACTATTTTCGACAGATTCCGACGACATTAAAATTTTCCGGCGAGCTATAGTGCTTTCCGGCGTGAATAGTGTTTTCCCAGATTTGTCTTCAATTTTCATTAACTATACAACTTAACTCAAGAATTTGAGAAATAGATTGTAGCAACATGGGATCTAATACTATGAATACTTTGATGGTCTCTTTACCGGATTATATTGAGTTCCTTGAGTACAAAACACGTAAACAGACATCTTCATGATTAGCCTCCGTTGTTCCAAAAGATAGTAGCATGATTTTTGTCTCCAAATCTTCAACTTCCAAGTCTTGGGTCATTGATTCAGGTGCATCTGATCATATTTCTGGTAATAAATCTCTTTTCACTACTATTTCATATTCTTAATCTCTTCCAACAGTCACAATGGCCAATGGGTCTCAAGCCATGGAAACTGCAATAGGTCAAGCAAGTCCACTTCCTTCCTTACCTTTAGACTCAGTTCTTTATGTTCCCGGTAGTCCTTTTAATCTCATAGTCGTTAGTCGCTTAGCCAAATCACTTAAGTCTTTTGTTTTATTTCTTGATGACCTTGTTTTTATATAGGAACACAGTACAGGCAGATTATTGGTACTGGACGTGAATCATATGGACTTTATTACCTTATTCTTGAAAAATCACATGGACTTGTATTTTGTCTTCCTTCAATAACTTGTCCCGTTACTGATTTACCAGATTTATTACATAAACGGTTGGGACATCCCAGTTTGTCAAAAATTCAGAAAAATGGTACCTGGCTTATCTCACTTGTCCACTCTAGAGTGTGAGTCATGTCAGCTCGGTAAGCATACCCGCTCCCATTTCCCGCGGCGTCTTGATAATCGAGCAGATGTTGGGGGTCCTAGTCGGGTCAGTTCAACCTTGGGATTCCGCTGCTTTGTCAGTTTCATTGATGATTATTCCAGGTGCACTTGGATATTTTTGATGAAAAATCAATCTCAGTTGTTCTCTATTTTCCAAACCTTTCACGCTGAAATTCAAAATCAATTTGGGGTTTCTATACGCACATTTCGTTGTGATAATGCCCTAGAATATTTGTCTTCCCCATTTCAACAGTTTATGAACTCCCATGGGATTATTAATCAAACATCTTATCTGTACACATCCCAACAAAATGAGGTAGCTGAAAGAAAGAATAAACATCTTATTGAAACTGCTCGTACCCTACTCATACAATCTCATGTTCCGCTGCGTTTTTGGGGGGATGCAGTTCTTACATCTTGTTATCTTATTAATCGTATGCCATCTTCAGTTATCTAGAATCAAGTTCCATTCTCTGTCTTGTTTTCCCGCTTACCTTTGTTCTCTCTGCAACCCCGTGTCTTTAGGAGTACGTGTTTTGTTCATGACCTTACTCCAGGAAAAGATAAGTTAGCTCCTCGTGCTCTTAAGTGCATATTTCTGGATTACTCGAGTGTGATGACCCAAAAGGGGTCATCTTATGTAAATCTAATTTTGAGTGTGTTGCAAGGCCCCAAAAGCCTCCGTTAATCTTACCTCGATGTGCGTGCACAGCCGGGCACGTAGCCGCGAAGCCTTTATGTGAAAACTTGATTAAGAGTTGACTTCATGTTAATTAATTGAATAAAGTTGACTTCGGTCTACATTTTTGGTAAACGGACTCGGACCAGTGATCTGACGGTCCCGGAATGTCCGTAGGAAAATATGGGACTTGGGCGTATGCCCGAAATCGAATTCCGAGGACCCAAGTACGAGAAATGAATTTTTAAAGAAAATTGTTTTATGAAAATATTTAAGGCTTATTAAAATGAACCTTGATGTGAAACCTGTGCTGTCGGGCCCGTATTATGATTTCGGAGCCCGAAATAGGTTCAATATGTGTTATTTAAGTTATTTATGAAATTTGGTAAGAAACGGACCTGATTTGATGGGTTTTTGATAAAAATGAGAAAATTGGAGTTAATGAAGTTTCGAGGATTTTCATAGGATTTGAAATTTGGCTTGAAATGTGATTTTGTGTTCCCGAGGTCCGAATGAAATTCTGAGATCGGGGACGGTTCCGTTATGTCATTCATGACTTTTCTGCAAAATTTGAAATCATTCCGAGTAGTATAGACCGGTGCGGGGCATTGAATTGAATACTAGAATTTCAAGTTCTTAAGTTTTGATTCAATTTGGTTTTGGGGTTGAATTCTGATTTTCGTTGTTGTTTTTCAGGTTCCGGGAGTTCGAGCGAGTCCGTATCACGAATACAGACTTGCCGGTGCTTTTGGACGGTGTCCCGAGGGGCTCAAGTGAGTTTTGGACCCCTGGGAGCTAAGTTAGAAAACCAGAAATTTCTGTTATCTGGTTTCCTTCTCTGCGATCGCAGAAGGTGGGTTGCGATCGCGGAGAAAGATATTGCTGGGCTGTTGATTGTTCTCTGCGATCGCAGCCTCCCCTTCGCGATCGCAGAGGTCAGGGTTCCACGCCTTCGCGATTGCAACCTGTTATTGCGATCACATTGAGTCACATTTGGGCCGGGTGAGTTTGTTCTTCGCGATCGCAGGGCCTCTGTCGCGATCGCAGAGGTCTGGGCTCCACGCCTTCGCGACCGCAGGACCTCTGCCCCGATCGCAGAGGTCTGGCTAGTTGTTCTTTGCGACTGCATGCCCCTTCTCGCGATCGCAGTTAAGGAACCCCTGGGCAGTTTTATTAAATACGGGACTTAGCATATTTCCTCCATTTTCATCTTCCTCCTCAAGTTTTTAGAAAGCTCTTCAAGGGACCTTCCACCACTGCTATTGAGGTAAGCAAAGTCTATAGTTTTACTAGTTTCAAACATTAATTCCAAGTTAAATTCACTATTAAATTATCTAAAATCATAGAATTAGGTAGTAATTTTAGGGTTCTTGAGGATTTCGTGATTTTCCATTTTAGGCCATGAATTGAAGTAGAAATCAAACCTTAATGATCCTTAGGCTATGGGTGAGTGATCCCTTCGAGAAATTTCAGAATTTGATCATGAGGGACCGGGGTTGGAATTTGGGAATTCTTCAAGAATAGCGATTTCATTGAATAACTAGAATAACTTCCCGCTTTGTGCATGCATTGATATTATTGTATACCTTTTGGCTAGTTCCGAGTCCTCGGGTGTAGAGTTCGGAGTTCGGGCGCAATTGTTGTCCGAGGGGTAGATTCGACACGAGGTGAGTCTCCTTTCTAACCTTGTAAGAGGCAATTGTCCCCATAGGTGATGTATATGCTATGTGTAAATTGTTTGGGGGCTACGTACGCGCCAAGTGACGAGAGTCCGTACGTAGCGGCTATTATTGTTATGTCCGGGTAGTTAGCCCCACATCATGCCTTATATGCTTCCTCGTAATGCCTTATATGCCTTATATGTTTCCTCCTAATGCCTTATATGCCTTATATGCTTCCTCGTAATGCTTTATATGATTCATTGTGACGCCATATGTATTATGAGATTATGTTTTGCGTAGTATTATTTCCCCTAAGGGCTTTATGGAAAAATTGTTGAATGGAACGGAATAGTTATGAAAAGAAATTGAAATGAATATGGGATCGGGCCGTACGCCACGTCATTGTTGAAAAGATCGGGCCGTATGCCAAGACAGTGTTGAAAAGAAATTGAAATGAATATGGGATCGGGTCGTACGCCACGACAGTGTTGAAAAGAAATTGAAATGAATATGGGATCGGGTCGTACGCCACGACAGTGTTGAAAAGAAATTGAAATGAATATGGGATTGGTCCGTACGTCACGGCAGTGTTGAAAAGAAATTGAAATGAATATGGGATCGGTCGTACGCCACGGCAGTGTTGAAAAGAAATTGAAATGAATATGGGATCGGGTCGTACGCCACGACAGTGTTGAAAAGAAATTGAAATGAATATGGGATCGGGTCGTACGCCACGACAATGTTGAAAAGAAATCGAAATTAATATGGGATCGGGCAGTACGCCATGGCGGATATAAGAATTTGTGGTTATTGTTTCGTTCGGTGGTTTTACCCTTGAAAGTGCTTTATTATTTAGTTCAGCAATTGTTTGGATTTCTGCTCTTGATATATATACTTGTTGCTTATCTCCCTGACATACATACTGTATTTCATTATACTCTACCATATGTTATTACTGTTGGACCTTAGTGAGTATCGAGTTGACCTCTCGTCACTACTTCTTCGAGTTTAGGCGGGATACTCACTGGGTACATATTTATTTAATATGTACTCATGCTGCACTTTCTTTTCTTTTCTGTACTTGATTGTGCAGGTCTGGAGGCTGGTACTTCTGATTATCAGGCCAGTGCTAGATATTGATAGCGTGGTCATACTTCACGGTGAGCTGCTTTCCTGACGACTTCCTAGCAGCACCCTGGAGTTCTTTTGTTATATTCTCTATCCATTTCTCTCAGACCGAGACTCTGTATATATTGTAGCCATTGTATATTCAGTAGTTTCCCATGACACTCGTGACACTAGTTCCTGGCTCACACGCATAGTGTATGTATATTTTGGGTTTTGGGTTGTATAGTTATGTATATGTTTTATTTCGGCCTTGTATTTACTATGATTTTTCCTCCAACTCAAGGCTAGTATCATGTTAGTTGTTTTAAACTGGTAATTGTTGACTTGTTCGATTAGATGGGAAGGGTAACACTTAGTGTAATTTGTGTTGGCTTGCCTAACCCCGTCGTTAGGCGCCATCACGACCCGGATTAGGATTTTGGGTCATGACATCGAGAACGCAAAAGGGATATCGATGTTACTCTCCTTGCCTTCAGCGATTTCTTATGTTTGCTGATGTTACCTTCTTTGAAACCCAATCATACTTCACGAGTCCAATTAATCACTTAGATATTTCTGAGGTGCTTACCAGTTCCTTCCGTTGGAGATTCAGTCACTATCTCCCATTCATATTCCTCCATAGCTCCACCACCTAATGTTCTAGTTGCAGCTCCACCACCTATAGCTCCAGTTCCACCACCGAGTCCAGTGCCACCACCTAGTCCGGTTCCACCAACTATAACTCTAGTTCCACCACCTAGTCCAGTTCAATCTTCTACAGCTCCACCACTCTTAACTTATCATCGTCGTCCGCACCCAGCATCTGGCCCAGCTGATTCACATCTTGCACCTGACCCTGCTAATACTGCAGACTTGTCTCCTCTTGTTCAACGGATTACACTACGAAAAGGTATACGGTCCACACTTAATCCTAAGACTCATTATGTCGGTTTAAGTTACCATCGTCTGTCATCATCCCATTGTGCATTTGTGTCATCTTTGTCCTCGGTTTCCATCCCTAAGTCTACAGGTGAAGCATTGCCTCATCCCGGATGGCGACATGCTATGATTGACGAGATGTCTACTTTACATACAAGTGGTACTTGGGAGCTTGTTCCTCTTCCTTCTGGTAAGTTAACTGTTGGTTGTCGTTGGGTGTATGCAGTCAAAGTTGGACCAGATGGCCAGGTTGATCGACTTAAGGCTCGTCTTGTTGCCAAAGGGTATACTCAGATATTTGGTCTCGATTACAGTGATACTCTCTCTCCCGTGGCTAAAATAGCATTAGTCCGCCTTTTTCTATCCATGGATGTTGTTCGCCATTGGCCTCTCTATCAGTTGGACATTAAGAATGCATTTCTTCACGGTGATCTTGAGGATGAGGTTTAAATGGAGCAACCACCTGGTTTTGTTTCTTAGGGGGAGTCTAGTGTCTTTGTATGTCGATTGCTCCGGTCCCTTTATGGTCTAAAGAAGTCTCCTCGAGCCTGGTTTGGTAAGTTCAGCACAGTTATTCAGGAGTTTGGCATGACTCGTAGTGAAGCTGATCACTATGTATTTTATCGACATTCTACTTCAAATATCTGTATTTATCTGGTCGTTTATGTTGACGATATTGTTATTACCATCAATGATCAGGATGGTATTAGTAAGTTGAAGCAACATCTCTTTCAGCACTTTCAGACTAAGGATCTGGGCAGATTAATGTATTTTCTGGGTATTGAGGTCGCTCAGTCTAGCCCAGGTATTGTGATCTCACAACAGAAGTATGCCTTATATATCCTTGAGGAGATAGGAATTACATGTTGTAGACCTGTTGACACTTCGATGGATCCGAATTCTAAACTTCTGCCAGGACAGAGAAAGCCTCTTAGCGATCCTGCAAGATATAAGCGGTTTGTTGGTAAATTGAATTACCTCACAGTGACTAGACCTGACATTTCCTTTCGAGTGTTGTGAGTTAGTTTATGTATTCTCCATGCAATAGTTATTAGGATGCAGTTGTCCGCATTCTTCGGTATATAAAATCAGCTCCAGGCAAAGGCTTATTGTTTGAGGATCGAGGCCATGGGCAGATTGTTGGATACTCAAAAGCTGATTGGGCAGGATCACCTTCTGATAGACGTTCTACGTCTGGATATTGTGTCTTAGTAGGAGGAAATTTGGTGTCTTGGAAGAGAAAGAAAAAGAATGTGGTTGCTCGGTCTAGTGCGGAAGCAGAATATCGAGCAATGGCTATGGCGACATGTGAGCTAATTTGGATCAAACAGGTTCTTAAGGACTTAAACTTTGGTGAGATTAGTCATATGGGACTTGTGTGTGACAATCAAGTTTCTCTTCATATTGCGTCAAATCCAGTGTTCCATGAGAGAACTAAACAAATTGAGATTGACTGTCACTTTGTTAGAGAAAAGATACTCTCGGGAGATATTGCTACAAAATTTGTGAAGTCGAACGATCAGCTTGCTGATATTTTCACCAAGTCCCTCATTGGTCCTCGTACTAGTTATATATGTAACAAGCTCGGTACATTTGATTTATATGCACCAGCTTGAGGGGGGGTGTTAGTTTAGTAGTTAAATAGTAGTAAATAAAATTAATCTTATATGTATTAGGAGTAGGACATGTATTATCTATATATATGGCTCATTGTAACATTGTATTAGGTGTGAAAAATATATTATTTTCTCCCGTGCTTTCTCACAAAGATCTTCAACCCTAAATTGGTCATCTTCTTTGTCACGAAATCAGCTCCAATTGTTGCATTTCCTCCTGCAGGTAACGTTCGTTCTCTCTCAAAAATGTTTCACTCTCTGTCTATAACATGCATTTGGATGGTCTTAAAATTGGAGGTTGTGACAATAAATTTCACTTTTTTTTGCTTAGTCCTAATTTCATTTCACTTTGTTTTGCTTAAATCAGTCAAATTATAGAGATGTTTTTCACTTGTTTTACTATTTGAGAGGTTCGTTTTATTCTGGTTTTTCAATTTAGTGTAGATTTTGAGTTTTTAATGGATCTCTGTGTGTGTTTGTTCACTTTCTTCCTTTCACTATTTTGATATGGGAAGATATTTTGTAATGGTGAAGGATTCTGGCAAGTTAGGATCTCCTTCCTTTTTTTTAAGTTCAATTAATTTATATATAAATTAATATGTTTAACAAAAATGATGAAGAAAACCAAGTTATTTACTCTAATTCTCCACTGAAGGAGTATTAATTCTGAGTCAGAGATTTTGCATGAAGAGTTTCAGAACAAAACAACCTTTCTTGGCTAAGGTAATCCAAGCATTACTTGTGGGTGTCACGCCCCAAAACTAAGGGACACGACCGGCACTCGACCGGGTAGCCCCAGTCAAGCGGACCTGGATTTCTTTTTCCTTCCTACGTATTACCCCGAAATTTCCGATGTACATTATTCAAATACAATTAAGATGCATTCTTACAATCTGAAATTAAACCATCGAATTCTGTCATTTCTAACATGGAGTACAATACTTACAAAATATACGTAACACACAGTTTTACTTTACGTGGTCTACAAATCATACTGCCCAAAATACATAAGTACCTAACCCACATTTCCTGTCTACGGAGCCTCTAAGAGTACGAAGGAGTTATATATAATACTTGTCGGTAACAAGGCTCCGGCTATACCTTGCACAAATACCAAAATGAAAATCCGGAAGAAAAGGTGGCATGAACCACACTGGGCCCCGAGAGGAGTGGGGCTCACCAAATCACCTGATAGGATGTAGAGGAGGCACTACTGTCGGTGGGCTGGAGTACCTTCTATAGAACCACGTACAATCATCACAAGAATGTAGCGCCCCCGGCAAAGGGACGTTAGTACATTTGAATTGTACTGGTATGCATAAACAAACTTTACTCTAAGTAAACTCAATAATGCACAGGCAAGAGACGGACAGAGAGTCACACAATCACCGCACAAGACACAGAAAGATACACAATGGAAAATCCACAATTTTCACTTCATCATAATCACAATCTCAATTCCACCCTTGTCCCTTCTCACATTTCACCCTTATTTATTCTGTTGCGGCGTGCAACCCGATCCCACCTGACAATCACAATCATTTCTTGTGTTTCCGTTGCGGCGTGCAACCCGATCCCACCGGACAACTGTTGCGGCGTGCAACCCGATCCCACGTGACAACTATTGCGGCGTGCAACCCGATCAAACCTGACAACTCACAATCACACCCTTATCACTTCTCACATATAACCCTTATCTCCCCTGTTGCGGCGCGCAACCCGATACCACCAAGCAATCACATCTCACATCAACGATGACAAATCACAGTTCAATCACAGAAAATTTCAGCAATAAAAATACAGCTTCTTTACATAGCCTCTAGCACATACATTCATACTCTTGGATTCATTATCCTCCTAGCACCGTTTTACAAAGCATGGTAGTGTGGTGATCAACCAAAGAAAGACAAGTAATACTCTTCACGCTTCAACATAATTCGTACAACCATTTTCACATATTCATAACAATACACGTACCGTATGCTCGAACACCACAAGTGATTTTACAAAGATTAAAGTTAGCCATACATACCTGGAGTCGAGTTTCCCGTTTTAATTTATATTGTAATTTACCAAACCGCATAGCACCGTCAATCTAGTTCACGATGCAACATATTTACCTTAGAATTAGGAGTCTCGAGTTCATTTGAGTATTTTATCAAACACTATGTGATCCCTTAGATTGACTAAACCTTTTTAGTGGAAGATTACTCTACTTGATTCCCTTTTCTAGGTTATGGAAGATTATTCGCATGCATGCAAGGTCCCAACTTTTTATCCCCAAGAACCAACCTATGAGTGTTTTATTCTTAGTTAAATCCCTGGAATTTGAGAAAATAGGGTGAAGGCTTACCTCTTATGATGAAGAAGATGACTACTACTTGATAAACATTCGAGCCTGGGTAGAGATGGAGGACCAATTTGGGGAAGATGAGGACTTACTCTCTCTAGAACCCACTCTCACTTTTCTCTATTTTGTTCATAAACCAGTTAAAATGAAAGGGGGCAGGGGTTAAATGAAACTGGGGTCGGGTATAAATATTTAGAAAATTAAAAGACCGTGTCGAATATGCGGTCAGGAATGCGATCGCATTCCTGACATGCTGTCCGCATATTGGACCGCATAATGGCCCCCAGGTTAGCCAAAATTTGGAAAATTTCTGCCCGTGTATGCGACCACTATGCGGTCCGCATACACGTTATGCGATCGCATTGTGCGTCGCATAATACCCCTTCAGCTGGGCAGTGATCTGCCCGTGTATGCGACCAATATGCGGTCCGCATACACATTATGCGATCGCATAGTGCGTCGCATAACACCCAAATTTCTGGAAAAATTAAGTTCTTTCAAATTCCGGGGTACTTTTACAAAAATCAAGGTCCGTTTTAAGAATTTCCATAGAGATAACAACTCAGGGACTTATTCGGGCATAATTTTAAGCAAGAAATTACATTCTCACCCCTTAAAAATCATTCTTCCTAGAATTCGGATTTTGGAAATCATTTGGTTTTTGAAAACATGATATGCAAACTTCCCAATTTACACTAACTCCAGTATTTTCAGAAAATTTTGCCAGAGTCTCCTTTGTATTTAGACCTATCCACCTGACAGAGATCCCCCGAAACACATTTTCAAGCATCATTATATAATTTTGTTATCCCTACAAATGGTATACCATACTTTACCTCAACACTTGCACATATCCAATTACCATGACAAATACATATAGCTCATCCTCTTCTCATCACAAATTGGCATAAGATTCAATTAGTGGCACATAATTTGCACATAACTTTGGGCCATTTCAGTACGCCCCATACAGTTCAATCACCTCAATAGATCATAGACAATTCTTTTAACCATTACCAATCTACACTATGATTAATCACCTACTTAGCACATTTGTTTCACGAAGCTTTTATTTGCTTTAAAGGTGGCACACCACCTATTTAACAACTTTGTATACAGTTTTAGCACGCATTGGAAAACTACAACAATAAGGCAATTAAGATAGGAAAGAAAAAATGGGGTGCCCTTGCACAAATCTGAGTACAACATCAAATTGCCTTGGAACCATAATTCGCACGATCACTACTACACTTGCTCAAACAGATGGGGGTATTTTTCTTTCATTTCTTTCTCTGTTTCCCACGTGGCTTCCTCGACTCGTTGACTTCGCCACAACACTTTAATAGAAGCAATCTCTTTGTTTCTCAATCTACGGACTTGCCTATCAAGAATAGCAACCGGAGCCTCTTCGTATGATAGCTCTTCATTAACCTTAATAGTCCCAACTGGCACGATGGCGGATGGATCTCCAACCACTTTCTTCAACATAGACATATGGAACACTGGGTGCACTAATGACATTTCATGGGGCAATTTTAACCTATAAGCCACCCGTCATATCCTTTGAGCAATCATGTCACGACCCAAAACCGGTCCAGGTCGTGATGGCGCCTAACAGCGAGGTTAGGCAAGCCAACGAACAATGATAACAATGAAAATGCGGAATACAATAACAACATGGGGTAAGGCCGTAGAAACAAGCTGGACCACAGCTAGGCCCAATACATATACAACGCTGATAACTACAAATGTGTGTCAGGACTAGTGTCACAGTGTCAATGGGTGGCTACATAGATACAACAACTGAAATATACATATACAAAAATATACAAGCCGCAGTCTGGAACAAAAGACTGAGCAAAATGAAACTAGAAGGCTCCAGAGGTGCTGTCAGGATGACGCCAAGAAGACAGCTCACTGTATGGAGTGACACCGCGATCAGTACCTATCAGCAGGCGGACGACCAGACGGACCAACCGCAAGACCTGCACAATCAAGTGCAGAAAAAAGAAAAAAAAAAAGTGCAGCATGAGTACATATAAACAAATATGTACCCAGTGAGTATCCCGTCTAAACTCGTAAAGAGTAGTGACGAGAGGTAGAATACATACTCACTAAGGTCCAGTACATAATGAAATAAAATACATGCTGAGCAATAAATCATGTGAGAAAGTACATCAAGTATAAGAACATGTAAGCAACAATCAGTAACTGATCTCAAACATAGTCTTCCTTTGTAAGCTATTCATAGTTATATTACTTGTTCTCTTTCTCATTATCCGAAATGTCTTATCTTTATTCTCAATTGTTCACTTCCCAGTACTCTGTATTGTTTCTCAACTCACCCTCGTACGATCCCAACTCAATGCAAATGCGGATGAATGCAATGCGTGTATATATATATATATATAACCGACACGGACAAGACTATCGGCCGAAGTCATAAGGGTGGGTCATAACGACTGACTCGGTCATAAAGCTCCACACGCTCGCGAATCATACCTGTGACTAGTGCGCTGACTCGATAAAATCTCCACGAGCGCGAATCATCCATGCTACTCGTGGGAAAATATCTCTCCCTGCTCGCGAATCATTCATGCGACTCAGGGGCCAATGACATATATATATATAATCTCCCGATCACGAATCATGCCTGTGACTCGGGGGCTAAAGAAAATATAAGTTCTCCCCGATCACGAATCATACCTGTGACTCGGGGTCCAAGGAAATTAGTAGTATAATTCTCCCTGATCACGAATCAAACCTGTGACTCAGGGGCAATAAAAATATAAGTTCTCCCCGATCACGAATCATACCTGTGACTCGGGGGGCCATAAATGCATGAATGCATATATATGACTACATGAATGCATATATATATATATATATATGTATATTTAGACACCGTGGTACCGACTCGCCCACACTCAACGGGATCGGATACTCACACCTCACTTGATAGCCAAAGTTAGGATTTTCATCATATTATCC
>ML268201.1:27243-39444 GCA_005239495.1 Nicotiana undulata
AAGAGCCTAGGGGACATTTCCCCCTTACAAAGTTTGGAAAGGAGACTCACCTGGAGAAGTACTCATCCGGTTAACGGACCAATCAACACGACGCACGAATCGTCTGAATCACCCTCGATGGCTCGCAACTATCCAAAAACACATAATTATATCAATTTAGGAAGATTCGAGGAGGATTTATCAAATACTTCCTTAAAAATGTATTCTTGACGTACTTTGGAAATTAAACTCCGAGCCTCGGCGTCCGAAAAATTATAATTCTTGAAGAAACGCGCTATACGTCGCCTAAGGATCAATATTAACTCAATTAATCATCCTTCAATGGCCCAAAAATCAGAAATCACATTTTCATCAAACCCCTCTCTCTTCCCACAACAATTTCTTATGAATTCTATGGATTTGGAAGAGGAAATTCCCAAGGAATTGAAGAAATTAACATACGGAGGGTTAGGGATTTACTTACCTGAGTTTCTAGGCCGAAATACCCATTCAGGAGCTTTTGGGGTCGTCAACAATGGAGGAAATATGATTTTTGGGAAAGAATTCACGACTTGGGCCTTTTAATGGGACTACCCAGCAGTTTCCGCACCTGCGACCTTTGGATCGGAGGTGCGGAATCGCACCTGCGGAAAAAGGGCCCCTCCTGCGGAAAAAGGCCTGGGCACTGGGGGAAATTCCCGCACCTGCAGACTTTGGATCGCAGGTGCGGACTCGCACCTGCCGGATATTGGCCGCACCTGCGATGGCCTTGGCCCCTGGGGAAGGTCGCGCCTGCGGGATTTTGTCTGCGCCTGCGGAGCCGCGCCTGCGGAGCCGCGCCTGCAAGAAGAGGATCGCCCCTGCGGCTGGAGCCGCACCTGCGTAGGGATTTCCGCTGGTGCGAACCTCGCGCCTGCGGCTCATTGACCGCAGGTGCGGTCACACCAGTAAATTCCCACCAGCTATGAGTTTTGCTGGTTTCTGACCCTGATCGGGGTCCGGGTGACCCCTGGACCCACCCGAGCCCTCGACAAATTATACCAAAAAGTCCCAAATCACATGACGGACTTGCTCGAGCTCCCAGAACACTAAAAACATCATTCAAACCAAGAATCACTCTCGAAAACACCTTAGATTAAACTTAGGATTTCAAGAAAAATCAAATGGCTCATCAATACGCCGAACGGGTCTATACTGCTCGGAATGAACCCAAATTTTGCGGACAAGTCATAAATGACTATACGGAACTATTGCTAGTTACGGAATTCCATTCTGACCATGATATCACGAGGTCCAATTCCAGGTTGAATTCCAAATCTTATGAAATCCTGAATTCTAATTCATGTGCCGAAATACTCCCGGGTCATCAGAAACCCGAGGCGAACAAACTCCCAAGTCCGAAATCATCATCCGGAGCTGCTGGAGTTGTCAAAACTCGATTCCGAGGTCGTTTGCTCAAAATGCTGCTCGGAGCCAAAATCAGCCAAATAGGCTAGCCTTCAGGAACCAAGTGTTCCTGAACTAGCCAAATCACTTCTGAATCTCGAACTACCTGCCCACACAAGTCATAAGGCACAAGTAGTCGTTATGGGAAGAGTCATTCACGGGAACGGAGTCCCAACACACAAAACGACCGGCTGGGTCGTTACTAATCCGATTTGGCCCGACGTACCTAAGGCTCAACTTCCCTTTCTTCCCAAACTGCATCACTCCCTTCATGGGGGACACCTTTAAGAACACCCAATCATCTACCTGGAACTCCAATTCTCTTCGACGAACGTCCGCATAGGATTTCTGACGACTCTGAGCAGTTTTCATCCTCTCTTGAATGACTCTAACTTTTTCCATAGCTTGGTGCACAAGATCTGGTCCTAACAATTCTGCTTCACCATCCTCGAACCATCCGATCGGAGATCTACACCTCCTTCCGTACAAAGCCTCAAATGGGGCCATTCAAATACTAGCATGGAAGCTGTTATTATAAGCAAACTCGACAAGCGGCAAATGATCATCCCAATTACCCTTGAAGTCTAAAATACAAGCCCGTAGCATATCCTCGAGCGTCTGAATAGTCCGCTCTGCCTGACCGTCAGTCTATGGATGGAAAGCCATGCTGAGATTTACCTGAGTACCCAAACCTTGCTGAAATTTCTGCCAAAAATTAGCTGTAAGCTGGGCCCTCGATCTGAGATAATAGAAACTGGAGTGCCATGAAGTCTAACTATCTCCTTGATGTACAATTGGGCATACCGTTCCGCTGTGTCGGTGGACTTGACTGGCAAAAAGTGAGCTGATTTCGTGAGTCGATCCACTATCACCCAAATCGAGTCAAATTTGCGCTGCGTGCGAGGTAACCCTACCACGAAATCTATATTAATCATTTTTCACTTTCACGTTGGTATTTCCACAACCTGGGTTAACCCACCGGGCCTCTGATGCTCGGCTTTCACCTGTTGACAATTCAAACATTTGGATACATGGTCCGCTACATTTCTCTTCATACTGCTCCACCAATAAATTTCCTGGAGATCATGATACATTTTCGTAGAACCTGGGTGCACAGAATACCGGGAGCTATGAGCCTCCGCCATTACCCTTCGCCGAAGATTATCTACATCTGGAACACATATCCTACCTTGACATCGCAACACTCCATCATTGATGCCGAGTTAAAGTGCCGAAACCTTGCTATTCATAACTGCCTCCCTCAACTGTGCTAATGCTGGATCAATAAACTGCTTCTCTTTGATTTCCGCTACAAGTGACGATTCTGCCCTATTATGCACCATAACTTCCCCTTCGCCTGAGGTCGAAAGACAAACCCCCAAACTTGCCAATTGATAAACCTCCTGAGCCAAGGGCCTCTGATCTGCTTCCAAATGAGCCAAACTACCCATAGACTTCCGACTGAGAGCGTCGGCCACCACATTCGCCTTTCCTAGATGGTACAAGATGTTCATATCATAATCCTTAAGAAAATCTAACCACTCCCGCTGCCTTAGATTCAGTTCCTTCTGCTTGAATAAATACTGAAGACTCTTGTGGTCTGAGAACACATCCACGTGGACTCCATAAAGATAATGCCGCCAAATTTTTAATGCAAACACCACAGCCGCGAGCTCCAAATCATGCGTCGGATAATTCTTCTCGTGATTCTTGAGTTGCCTTGAAGCATACGCTATGACCTTCCCATGTTGCATCAACACACACCCCAAACCAACCCTCGAAGCATCGTAATAAACCACAAATCCCTCTATATATTCTAGCAAGGTCAATACCGGTGTCGAAGTCAATCTCGACTTCAACTCCTGAAAACTTTTCTCACAAGCGTCGGACCACTGGAACTTCACTGCTTTCTGCGTCAATTTAGTCAATGGGGAGGCGAGGGTAGAGAATCCCTCCACAAACCTCCGATAATACCCAGCTAGACACAAGAAACTGCGAACCTTCGTCGGGGTCGTTGGTCTAGGCCAATCTTTCACTGCTGCGATCTTCTGGGGATTAACCTGAATCCCTTCTTTGGAAACAACATGACCCAAAAGCGCGACTGATTCTAGCCAAAACTCACATTTTGAAAATTTAGCATACAGGTGGTGATGACGAAGAGTCTGTAGGACTGCTCTAAGGTGATTAGCATGATCTTCCCGACTCCGCGAGTAGACAAGGATGCCATCAATAAAAACAATCACGAAGGAGTCTAGAAATGGCTTGAAAATCCGATTCATAAGATCCATAAAAGTTGCTGGAGCGTTGGTCAGCCCAAAGGACAATACCAGAAATTTGAAATGACCATAACAAGTCCTGAAGGCGGTCTTAGGAATACCCTGCTCCCTGATCTTCAACTGATGATACCCAGACCGTAAATAAATTTTGGAGAATAACCTCGCACCTTGCCATTGATCAAACAAATCATCTATTCGAGGCAATGGATATTTGTTTTGATAGTGACTTTCTTGAGTTGTCGATAATCAATACACATCTGAAGCGACCCATCCTTCTTTCTAACAAATAGAACCGGAGCACCCCACGATGACACACTCGGCCGAATGAACCCCTTATCCAGTAAATCCTTCACCTGCTCCTTTAACTCCCTTAACTTTGTTCGCGCCATTCTGTATGGTGGAATAGATATTTGCTGCGTATCTGGTAGTACATCAATCCCAAAATCAATCTCTCTATCCGGCGGAATCCCTGGAAGCTCGTCCGGAAATACTTCAAGAAACTCATCCACAACTGACACTGACTCGGGGGCCGACACTTCTGAAGCGGTGTCCGCGACCCAGACCAAATGATAGATACACCCCTTCTTAATCATCTTTGAGGCCTTAAGGCATGATATAAACCTACCTTTCGGCACCACACCATTCCCCTTCCACTCAATATCTGGATCATTATGAAACTCGAGTCTCATGACTCTCGTTCGGCATTCGAGCTTAGCAAAACACGAATAAAGCCAGTCCATTCCAATAAGAATATCAAAACCTACCATCTCAAGCTCAATATGATCGGCCGTGGTAACGGGACCACATACCGTGACAACACAATTCTTATAGACTTGCGCTGCTGTAATAGAATCACCAACCGGAGTTGATACAAAGAACGGCTCATGAAGCTCTTTGGGTTCTATCCCAAAACGTGAAGCAATAAACGGGGTAACATAGGACAAGGAGGACCCCGGATCAATAAGAGCATAGCAATCAAGTGCTTGAACATTCAGAATACCTGTGACAACATCTGGAGAAGCCTCCGCGTTCTGGCGACCACTAAAAGAATAGAATCGGCTGGGTCCGCCTCTAACACGAGCCCCACCCCTAATTACACCACATCCTGCTGGAGCTGGAGGACGCACTGAAGATGTGGCGGCTGAAGAACCGGATGACTGGGCAAACCCCCTACTCATGCCTTGGCTGGGCGCACGGCAATCCTGCTGAAGAAGACCCCTCACCCAACACCTGTAGCATATCGGTCGATCCAAATAACAGGACTCAGTATGGAACCCTCCGCACTGAGGGCACAGAGCCCTCCCCTGCTGCAGGAACCTTCCTCTGGGATGACATGACTGATAGGGTCTCCTGCTGTCGGATCCTGATCTCCAATGGCTATTCGGCTGATAACGGTGCATGGATGGCGGTGCACTGGCTGAAGACTGAGCATAAAACTGGGATGGCCCTGATGGCCCCCTCCCCTGAACTGGTCTCCCCCCTGAAACTGCGCTCCCTGAGTGACCCACCGACCGGGCCCTGCTGCTACTCTCTCTCTCTTCCCGTATCTTCAACTTTCTAGCCTCTGTAGCCTGGGCGAATCCCACAATCTTCCCATAATTCATGTCCGAGTGCAAAGCCGTTGTATCAGCCTCATTCACAACCAAAGGACTGATACCCTGAACAAATCGTCGAACTCGAGCATCCATGGTCGACACCAACTAGGGAGCATACTTGGACAACCTTACGAACTTCATGTGGTACTCCCAAACACTCATACTACCCTGCTTGAGGACCTCAAACTCATTAGCACAGGCTTCCACAGTCTCGGCAGGCAAGACGTGATCCATGAACGCATCCACGAACTCGCTCCATCTAGCCGGAGGACTTCCCTCTCCACGGGAACCTTCCCACATCTCGAACTAGGAATATGCTGCTCCCCTCAGCGTGTACGAAGCTAACTCAACCCCTTTTGTCCCTGTAGCCTTCATCACCCGAAGGGTCTTGGACATCTCATCAAGAAAATCTTGTGGATCGGCCTCTAGGTCCGTACCTGAGAACTCTGGAGGGGCCAACCGCAGAAACTGGTTGACTATGGAGTCGGCGGAATCTCCATGTCCGCTGGAGGAAACAGGGGTAGCATGAGATCTTTGGGCCTGGGCGACAACAACTGCGTTAACATATGAATAGCTCCTCTAAGGTCCCCCTCGGATGTGCCGGGACCGCAAGCTAGAACCGTAGAGGGATCAGGAATGTCGGCGGGAGGGATCGCTACACCCTCTGCCGCCGCAGGAACAGGAATGCTTTGATCCGGAATAGAAGGGTCCGGCAAATTCTGGGCCGGGGAGTCACTCTCACCCGCACTACCAGGTACATGATTCACAGCAACACTTGGGGTGGCATGGGCCTCAAGGCCGAGTCGAGCTCTCTTCTTTGGTGCAATTACTGAAAAATTTCAGAACAAGCATGAATTAGACAAGGAAATTTTCACTCTCCACCTCACCGCACGATATAGAATAACAATGAAAAGAGTAATTTCCTAAATGTCCGCGTAGCCCCCTAATTTTAGATGTGGTCGACAATACACCAATAAGAAGGTCTCTACTAGACACAACTCCGAGACATCCTAGGACTCTTTTAAAACCTTCGGCTCTGATACCAAGTTTGTCACGCCCCAAAACTAAGGGACACGACCGACACTCGACCGGGTAGCCCCAGTCAAGCGGACTTGGATTTCTTTTTCCTTCCCACGTATTACCTCTAAATTTCCGATGTACATTATTCAGTTACAATTAAGATGCATTCTTACAATCTGAAATTAAACCATCAAATTCTATCATTTCTAACATGTAGTATAATACTTACAAAATATACGTAACACAAAGTTTTACTTTACGTGGTCTACAGATCATACTGCTCAAAATATATAAGTACCTAACCCACATTTCCTGTCTACGGAGCCTCTAAGAGTACGAATGAGTTATATATAATACTTGCCGGTAACAAGGCTCCGGCTATGAATTACACAAATACCAAAATGAAAATCCGAAAGAAAAGGTGGCATGAACCACACTGGTCCCCGAGAGGAGAGGGGTTCACCAAATCACCTGATAGGACGTAGAGGAGGCACTACTGTCGGTGGGCTGGAGTACCTGCTATAGAACCACCTACAATCATCACAAGAATGTAGCGCCCCCGACAAAGGGACGTCAGTACATTTGAATTGTACTAGTATGTATAAACAAACTTTACTCTAAGTAAACTCAATAATGCACAGGCAAGAGACGGACAGAGAGTCACACAATCACCGCACAAGACATAGAAAGATATACAATGGAAGTTCCACAATTTTCACTTCATCATAATCACAATCTCAATTCCACCCTTGTCCCTTCTCACATTTCACCCTTATTTCATCCGTTGCGGCGTGAAACCCGATCCCACCTGACAATCACAATCATTTGTTGTGTTTCTGTTGCGGCGTGCAACCCGATCCCACCAGACAACTGTTACGGCGTGCAACCTGATCCCACCTGACAATTGTTGCGGCGTGCAAACCAATCCCACCTGACAAATCACAATCACACCCTTATCACTTCTCACATATAACCCTTATCTCCCATGTTGCGGCGCGCAACCCGATCCCACCAAGAAACCACATCTCACATCAACGATGACAAATCACAATTCAATCACAGAAAATTTCAGCAATAAGAATAAATCTTCTTTACATAGCCTCTAGCATATACATTCATACTCTTGGATTCATTATCCTCCTAGCACCGTTTTACAAAGCATGGTAGTGTGGTGATCAACCAAAGACAGACAAGTAATACACTTCACACTTCAACATAATTCGGACAACCAGTTGCACATATTCATAACAATAAACGTACCGTATACTCGAACACCACAAGTGATTTTACAAAGATTAAAGTTAGCCATACATACCTGGATTCGAGTTTCCCTTTTTAATTTCTATTGCAATTCACCGAACCGCCTAGCACCGTCAATCTAGTTCACAATGCAACATATTTACCTGAGAATTAGGAGTCTCGAGTTCATTTGAGCATTTTATCAAACACTATGTGATCCCTTAGATTGACTAAACCCTTTTTAGTGGAAGATTACTCTACTTGCTTTCCTTTGCTAGGTTATGGAAGATTATTCGCATGCATGCAAGGTCCCAACTTTTCATCCCCAAGAACCAACATGTGTGTGTTTTATTCTTAGTTAAATCCCTGGAATTTGAGAAAATAGGGTGAAGGCTTACCTCTTATGATGAAGAAGATGACTACTACTTGATAAACTTCCGAGCTTGGGTAGAGATGGAGGGCCGATTTGGGGAAGATGAGGACTTCTCTCTCTAGAACCCACTCTCACTTCTCTCTATTTTGTTTAGAAACCAGTAAAAATGAAAGGGGCAGGGGTTAAATGAAACTGGGGTCGGGTATAAAAATTTAGAAAATTAAAAGACCGTGTCGAATATGCGGTCAGGAATATGATTGCATTCCTAACATGCGGTCCACATATTGGACCGCAGAATGGCCCCCAGATGAGCCAAAATTTGGAAACATTCTGCCCGTGTATGCAAACACTATGCGGTCTGCATACATGTTATGCAATCGCATTGTGCGTCGAATAACAACCCTTCAGCTGGGCAGTGATCTGCCCGTGTATGCGACCACTATACAGTCCGCATACACGTGATGCGATCGCATAGTGCGTCGCATAACACCCAAATTTCTGGAAAAATTAAGTTCTTTCAAATCCCGGGGTACTTTTACAAAAATAAAGGTCCGTCTTAAGAATTTCCACAGAGATAACAACTCGGGGACTTATTCGGGCATTATTTTAAGCTAGAAATTTTACGGGTCTTTACAGTGGGACTAATTTTGGGATAATGAATTGGAATTGATGTTGTCAACCCCTAACATAAATTCATTGAAGAAGAAAATTCTTCTAATACTTTTGGATGGCCATTGATACTGTTATAAATGAAAAGTTGATAACATTTTAGAAGGATCCAAGTAAGTTAGTGGGTGTGGAGTACCAGCTACTTGATTAATATGTTCGAACTTAGTAAAGGTATGTGTTCTTTTGGATGGACCTAGCTTATAAATTATGGGTTCACGTGGATATCCATTGAATATCTATAAATATTTGATTGTGAATTTAATTTTTGCATATTAACTTGAGGTCGTTGTAGGAATCCGTAAACTTCAAATCCTCCGCCTTTGAGATTAGTCCATGGTGGTAGTTGAATTGAGTTTGCCTTCTAAATCCTAAAGGAAAATTTGCAGTTCTCTCTATCCTTTGAAATGCTTTGAAGTTGATACATAGTAGAATACTTAGTAATTCATAGTTAATATGATGTGTACTTGAATTTCTGCTTATATCATGAAGCTTCTTTACTCATGTGTCAACGTGCTCCCTTTTCTTGATAACATTGTGTGTCGATTGGGTAAGGCTACATACAATAGACCATTATGGTCTGGCCCTTCCCCGAACACGCACATAGCGGGATCTTGTGCACCGGGCTGCCCTTTATTGTGTGTAGATTGTGTTTATCGTGCAGCTTCACATAGATTTCTATAGTTGAGAATATCTCAGCGTATGCTTATGATGTTTTTTCCATGTTTAGCTTATATCTTATGATGCTGTCAAATCTCACAATAATTTCCAATTTGATGATTGCAGCTTCATTCATGTCCTTGCTCATTCCTTACGTTGTATATTTGAGATGAAATCACATGCTTACGTTTATGGACCTCCTTAAGTGAGAGGTATAATATTTGTTTCATTTTCTAGATTGAATGCAATACGGCTTGAGGAGAAGGAGAAAAAGGAGAAGGAAATTGTAAGGGAAATAATTGAAGAAGTAGAGGAATACAAAGAAGAGTACTATAAAATATCCACGGATTATGGTGATAAAAGTTGGATGAATCTCCTTAGATGGACGGATGAGTATATAGGTGGAGTGAATAATTTTCTTGATAAGGCATTTAATTGAGCCGCCCAAGGAAATGAAATATTATGCCCTTGCAAAAAGTGCATTAATCGTTATTCGCATTATATAAATGTGATGGAGGATCATTTGGTTGTTCATGGGTTTGTTGATGGTTATACCAAGTGGGTTTTCCATGGGGAGGGATTTTCCTCGATAAATACACCTTCTCCAAGAAATGATGACGAAGGTTCTAACATGCGTGACGATATTGATGGAATGCTTCATGATACATTTAGAAATATAGAGGGTCAGGCAGCGGATGAAGAAGGAGCTGGGGAAAGACAATCTGAAGATGCAAGAGAAATTTTGAAATTACTAGAGTAAAGGAAAACAAGAGTTATATCCGAGGTGTGAAAATTTCAGTAAACTGAGTTTCACTATTCGGTTGTACTTGTTAAATCCTTCCATGGGTTGAATAATGTGGCTTTCTAAGATTTTCTAGATTTGATAAAAGAGGCATTTCCCTTTGCTCATGTACCAGAATCTTTCAACAAGGCTAAAAAAATGATAAAAGATTTGGGTCTTCATTATGAAAAAATGCATGCATGCCCCAATGATTGCTTGTTATTTTGGAAAGAAAATGAGAAGGCCGATAATTGCTCTATTTGTGGCTCTTCAAGATGGAAGAATGCTGGTTCTTTGACGAATGCAAGCTCTAAAATCCCTACAAAGATTTCACTACAAGAAAAACGCTCAATAGCTAAGAGAAAATCGGTCCCTAAAAGTATAGATCTGGTCAAAAATGGTCAATAGCGACCACCTAATATATTCCTTATAGCTTCCGCCGCTAAAGATCATTAAGGACTAGATTTGGTGCTAGTCGTTAAAACTGTTTCGCGACTAGTTTAAAACTAGTCCCTGAATGATTTTTGAGGACCATGTTCCTGGTGCCTATTTGCATCTTTTAGGGACCAAATTACTGGTCCTTAGAATATTTTTGCTACTGGTTTATATATGGTCATTAAACGGTACATTCGCAGCCAATTAGAAGCTGGTCGTTATATCTTTTGCGAGAAGATTAAGGCTGGTCGCTAAGTCTAACACTGCAGCACTACAAAGTTGCAGATTCAGCAGCCAAATTTTCTACTCCAAAAAAAGATTTAGGACTAATAGTGTAGGCCATAAAGAAACAAGTCACAAGTCCCTAAATCACATTCAATTTTCAACTAGAAAATCAAGTATATTATTATAAAGATGATATTGTTTTCATAAAAAATTACCAAAAATGATCAACATGAGTTAGTTGCAACGTACATCAATGATGTAAGCTAGTCACAATATTGTGTTCATAAACATCTAGCAAAAAACTACATATCACTAATATCCCTCGACCGACTTGTAAAATTTTTTTACATTCCCAGCAAAAAGATGGTCAACCAATATGTCGTCAAAAATCTGCTTCTTGAACTTCAATATTCCAAACCTGTAGAAGAAATAAGGAATTTTAGTAAAAAAAACTATAACAATTTATCCCTTAAGTTAACGCTTATATAGTAGAAAAATAGAAATCTAAATACATGTACAAGTTTATGGAACAAGTTAAAATACTGAATGCAAAACTGATTAATTATATAGGGAAGAACACTAAAAATACATAAAAGCTTACTCCTATATACAACTGCTGCAGAAAGAAACAGATAAAAAACAAACTGCATAAAAGGAGCAGGTGTGTGATGATTTGAGTAAAGGAGCAGATGCTACAAGTGTTAGAGGTGATGTGCAAGTTGAAAAAATAGGTGTTAGGGTCCAGTTGTTCCTGTAGGAGATGCTTCAACATGTGCAAATGAATTAAGTTGTTTTAACACTGATCGAGTCGCTATTACAGGTGTTAAGGAAGCTGTTAATAGTGTGACTAATGCAACTGAAGTTCAAATTGAAGCTGGACAAATTATTGAATAAACAACAGCTACTGAAAACACGGTGCAACAGAGTAGGATTGCAACAGAGTGTACCAGCCAGTGCCTTTGGTCGTGGTGATGGTTTGAATCGAGCAAATAGTGGAGTTCCTAAAGTTTCAAATATTGAAACTAGGCATCCTCAGCTGAAGGTGGACAGTGCATCAGCTATAGCTGATCGTGACAGAGCTGGGCAGCTAGCAGCACTTGTTTCTACTGCTGCTATAGTATGAGCTGAAACTGGACAATTAGTTGCTGACATGCACAAACAATCAAGCTCCCAAAGTGTCAAACCTACTGCTTCTAATAAGGACAGACCGATTGTTAACAAGTCAGGAAAGCTCAGTTGATATGAATCAAGAGAGGAACTTGGAGCTGTTTGGGCAGTAGTACGGTGTATTCGAGATTACAAGCTTGAAGCAGAATATCCACTTGATCCACTACAAAGAAGGGTTGGTCAGATGGAAAAAGCCATTTCTAATGACAGATCCAAGTCTAGTGATAAGAGAAGACATTTTGTATCAGCTAAACAACAGCAATTCAAGAAACCACGAGCAACTGGAGGAACACATGGATCTACCAGACCTGCTAACATACCTAGCAGACAGCCCCCCTC